>KZ309052.1:245226-260485 GCA_000376725.2 Ladona fulva
GCCGTCATCCGTGGTTAAACAAAGAAATAACTCACTATAGCAGTATTCTACATATTATGCTATCTGTCAGATTGTCAAAATTAATATAACATAGTTTTTAGGCTAATTTTAGTAGTGAGACGCGCTCAGTTGTCGCGGGCGCTCAGTTGTCACGCGCTCAGTTGTCGCGGAACCATATGTATGACCTCTGGTGAGTTCGACAAGAACAATCTCTCATTTATTGATAAATGATTGGGGTAAAATAAACTGATAGGGTGAAACGTGGAACTCAACACATATCACAAAAGAAAGATCTAATAATAATGCCAATCTTGAAAGTTGGAAAACGTTTAATTATAGAGTGTTAACGGGAAACAAAGTTTTCTCTCCCGTACTTTCCCCACCCCTATGTCTTCAACTCCGCCTATGACGTCATTAGAAACATAAGGTTCATCTAACCATCGAAAGGTGTAAGATATCGGGATAGAAGATAGCCTATGTGTCAAATCATGCCATACATTATCACCAGGTCAAATTTCATCCAAATCGGTTGAATAGTTTTCGCGTTATGCGATAACAGACAAACATGATTTTTTAAATAGGTGTTTTGAACTCAGGTTAAGATATCTTTTTTGAAATTTTATTTAATTTAAAGAAACGTCTCACATACAGATTTATTTAAGTATAGATTCATCTTAGAAGAAGTATGTACTTCGACATAAGAGATTCTGAGATTTGGAACAAAATAGTGAACCTATTATATTGATTTATGTAAGTCAGCTCTTACATTTCGATGTAGCTCAGATTAATTTGTTTTTGCAAAACAAGATCTGTAGAAACGTGCGATAACATGTATCCCGTTTTATTTAATGCATTTAGCTCTTCAAGAATTGTCAATTCTATGTTTGGAAAGGTGCAATGAAGGGTGTTACTTCTAGTATATATTTATAAAAGAAGAGTTATTATATATATTTTTATGGTGTGGTTATAAGGTTGTGAATAGTAAAATGAAGTTTCTAGATAAATATCGTAATGCTATGGAAGAATTTTAAAAATTTAAGAAAAATTAAAAATTGTAACCTCTTTTATGGTTAAGGATTGTTCAATCCATCAAAATTCAATCGATGAAAATTACAGAATTAGGACTTGTGCTATAGAATTATAGGATTCAGTTTTGTAACACTCATAACTTCCTTACCAGTGACAAAATGTGTTTATCTTTACTAAGGAAATATGATTCACCGTCTCATTATTTGACAATTAATTAGTTTACTGTGACGTTCAATACCGAAGACTCTGAGTCGGTTAACTTAGACAGCTTCTACGTCACTCATTTCGAAACTGAAATAAACTTTTTTGCTCCACTTGTACGTATCACCAGAAAAGGCACACGTCATTGCAGATGACGCACACAGTCGTCATCTGAATCCGATGCACGTGACCCTTCCTCGAAAGCTCTTGCATCATCCGCCGTTGTTGTCTCACTAAGGAAGTGCAAAAATCCCGCTCTATCCCTTCCCTACGTACTTCCTTTTACATTTAACCGCCTCCTGAAAAAAAGTAATCTTTCCTTCGCTTTATGTCATATCCCACGGACCACTTTTTTAGTCTAAAAACATCCCTCTCCGTCCCCTCCGTTCTTTTCCGAGCCACCCCCGCAATGCGGTACTCCCCCTCTCACCCCCTGGCCTCCCCCATCTGCCTGCAACCCCTTCACTCTCGCTCCCTATTTATTTGTCATGCACTCGCTATCTTAATATGGTTCAGTTTTTCTCAATTAGTTTTGCATGTGAATTGCAATGTGCAGTGAATGTTACAGGTAAAACTTTATCGTGATATTCTAGTGCCATTTCCGCATAAGTTGCATCCGATTATCTGTGAGGTGGGCGCAATCTTGGTTCATGCCACCAGACCCTGATGGATGGAATATTTCCATTTGCTTTTTTATGCACAGGTCAAAGAAATTAATCTTTCTTTAAATTCAGTGTTGCTCGCAGTTTTGATGATATGAAAGTTGTAGAGGCCTTAAGGATGCTACTTGTTTACCTTTTCGTATCTACTTATTGAATGTAATGAACAGTGTTATTCATGGAGTCGTAATACTCCACTTCGGTTCCACTCATAGCAATCTAGATCAGTGAGGAAAGAAAGAGCAAACTGCCACTCCCCTCATCTTGCCAAGTAAGACTCATATCGCCTTTTCGAAGCTGATAACGGCAAGTATGAAGGTCAAGGTGACCTCAAACCGGACGACCTTCAGGCTGACTGGTTGACATGATTGGGTGCCATCTCTGCCTTTAATTTCCAATTTTCCAATAATATAAATCCCACTTTGAGTTACCATTTATGCAGAATATTTTCGGTACAATTAAAATTTAATACAAAATAGCAAAATTTAGAAACAGAAAATTAAGTACTACAGCCACATATTTTCGCTATGATATTTAATGGCGTATAAAATTACTTCGAATCCTGCCAAAAAGGATGCACCGACTTAATGAAACGATTCACAGTTATGCTCTTATTTTGATGGAATATATTTCAAATAAATGAATAACTAACTCCGAGACCCTGTTTCCGTTAAATTGAGTCTTTTTATCGAGCTAAGATTATCTAGCACATAGATAGCTAGGAAAAAAAGGCTTGAATAACTGTAATTTTCAAGGAATTTATTCTTGTATTTATCAATAATAAAGAAGGATGAAAGTGTCAGAGTTCCGCAGTCTTAAATAATTAAAAAAATATAATTTCTTCCTCCTTTTCATCTTACTGCACCAGGTCCTTCAACTAACCTTGCATCAGTCTTCTACAGCTGACAGAAATGATTTATCGCAAACACTCTGCTTTCGCAATCCCTTGTCTGCAAGTCATAACGGAGCTCCTTTCATTGCTCTGCAAGATTCTACTTTCTCCTTTGCCATGTTAATAAATGTGCTGAAATAACCTAAGTTTACATCTTTAATAATCTATCCTTCATCAGACCTAAATTTCCAATTTTTGTTTTGCATACAAAATTCAGACATCCCAATTTGCCCATTTTATTTTCTTCCATTTGTGCCCATTTCTCTTTCCATCCATTTCCTTTGCTCAGTTTCATTCGATGTCTGACTATATCTTCAATCACCATCTCTCTCCCTGCAATTAGATTCACGAATTACCTTTGGCCTTTCATTTATATTCCAACGACTTAACTTCCATACACTTTTCTTTACTTCGCGTATCTAGTACCCGAAATTATTACCCGAAGCAGTAGTTTTCTCCCAAAGAATTGTTTTTTGCATATTTTATTAACTTTATGCAAATTTCCCTGTTTCATTTAGCATTTTTCCCGCAACAATATTATTTTTCCCATCATATTCCCTCTAAGAGATTAATCTGATGATTAAAAGTATCTTGTTACACTATCCTAATGTCTCTCTTATTATTTAGTTTCAATTTAATGTAGTTTCAGGCTTTAGCTATTATTTATTCAAATAGCCTTTATTCATTTATATTTACCTACTAATTTCACTTTCCTTACTTCACGACCTACCTCCTCTTTCTTCAACACAAGGATTGCACAACAATTACATCTCCCTCTCTTTACAATTAACAATGTCTCTGTCATTCTTATGTTTAACTCAGTCCCCCTCCGCTTCCCAACGCTTCCTTGTAACTTTGCTCGGCTTCCATTCTTCGGCGAAACTCATGGTCAACCCTCTGCATATCTCACGGTAAAGAAGATTAAGGGAAACGCATCCCTTATTTTTGAAATCATTCAGGAAAGGAGTGGTGTAGGCGCGATAAGAAACAATGGCGCTACAGATAATAATAATAATAATAATAATAAACGGTCTTTATTCGGGCGACAGATGGGAAGGAGTTAAGTGGGAAGGAGAAAGGGAAATTAGTTTAATTTGTATTAATTGAGAGTAACGAGTGCGGTCTCCGGGAAAAGGACTTGAATTTCTCGGAGGGCCGTTTTATTGTTTTTTTTAATGAGTCCCTCCCGTTTTTCTTTCTGAGGGCTGAAATTAACCATTTGCAGAGACAATGACATGACTTTTTGATTAGATTCATATTTATATGTTTTAATACATTACTTTTATAGCTGAATACTGAAATGAGGGGGCAGAATATTTCCGAGGAAAATATGTGTAATTAGGAAATGAAGGAAATGCATGTATGTAACTAGATTTCATAATCTATTCCTTCATAATAAATAAATAATTATACTTCTCTATATAACAGATATGAAGAGGGAGGGCTATCTTTTCTGATATTAAGACATAGTCAAATTGGCCGCCCTCTAAAGACGAGGATTGCAGAACACCACCGCAACTACTTCCTAGGGACTCCGAGTTACGCATTTGCAGACCACCTGCGTGGAGAAGGGTATTCAAGTTCCTTCGAAGGAAGACTACTGCATCCGTTGCAGAAAGGTGCTAAGATGAATGCCATGGAAGCTATTGAAATAGTTTCTACGAAAAATTTAATTAATAATTATGACTTCCCAAACCCTTCCCCCTACCTTAACCTAACCAAGAACCATTTCCATTCCCCACCCTCTCCCCACCCCTCCCATACAGCTAAAAACCATGGACATGTATAAAAATGGCTTATTTTCTGTAAAATTTACTTGAGGATGGCCGAGCGTACGCCGAAACCGGTCGTACAATAAAAATATTTTGTGGATGTTACGAAGAACGGTGTATTTATGGAACTATTTCATGGCCTTCCACGACGTCAGGCAAACTCATATTGATTATAGTTAAATATGCATTGTGGGCTTAAATAGTATTTCCAAATTAGATTCCAGAGACCACTTGTTCGCCCTAGTTCTGCCCAAGTTGACTATTGATCGTTGTCTGCGGAAAGAAGGCCCTCTGCTAGGCACTTTTTCACACGGATATCTGAGTGCTATCGTCTTCGTATTCCGGATTGAGAAGGGAGTGAGACAAGGCGACTGCCTTTCACCAATTCTTTTTACAGCCGTTCTGGAAGAAGTTTTTAAAACCTTAGACTGGGAGGAAAGAGGCCTACGGATCAATGTAGAGTACATCAGCCTTTTGCGTTTCGCAGTACTCTTCGCAACCAACGGTGAAGATCTAGCATCAATACTTCAAGAACTGAACGCGGCGGGGCAGAAAATAGGACTCAGGATAAACTTATCGAAAACTAAGGTAATGTATAATTCTTTTGCAGCACAAGTACCAATCCTACTACAAGAGGTACCCCTTGATGTTTGTTCAGAGTACACGTACCTAGGACAACTGGTTACGACAGGAGAGAAAATCAGAATTAATGAAGTGAATCGAAGAATAAAACTAAGCTGTAATGCTTTCGGAAGAAACAACCATATTCTGAAGTCAAAAAAGCCAATGATCTTGAAGAGAAAGGTCTTCAACCAATACATTTACCAGTCTTGACGTATAGAAGTGAAAGACGGGTGTTAAATGCAGCAATAACCCAGCGACTTCAGACTACACAAAGAAGTATGGAACGATGTATGCTTGGAATCACAGGAAGAGACAGGAAACGCAACACCTTGGTTAGGAAGATAACAGGAGTGACAGACATCATAGATAAGGTAAGATCACTGAAATGGATGTGGGCAGGCCATGTTGCAAAGAGAAACGACAACCGATGGACATCAGCAGTTCTGATTTGGATACTGTATTGTCCTGCATTGGAAATTTGCCTTCGCTCAGGCCAATCATGCTAATGAAATACCCGCCCAAGATTCCTTTGGATGTATCATTTATTAATTGGAGAATCGACCAGCTACTTCATCCTCACCTTCTGCTTACCTAATCCACTTAAACTTCCTTCTTTGTATTTTACTGTATTGCAAATATTAGAAAGCTCCATTTGAGTTAACGCTAGGTACGATCCACAATTCCGTTACTGATCTCCGTAATTAAGTGTTAATATTTCGTCTTTCAATGAGTAAGGAGAGGTATTGAGAAAATCCTTAACAGAAAAGTAGATTTTGAATTGTACTTTCACCACAGAATAATTCTAGTTTTGTGTAAATGTAATCCTGCATAGATTCGTTTGCCTCTTTGCCATACCCTTTCCTGCTGAGTGAAGAAAATGTTTGTCGATCAAGTAGTCAATAAAATTTCTTAAAATTGGAGTTTTTGAAGTATGCTCAAATCGACAGGTAAAGGATATGCTTTGAGTGATTGAAAACTGCAGCTATAGTTAAACGAAGCATTAATTTTGACCAACTGTTACTTAAAAATAAAAAATATGTAATTCTCTAGAAGTATGGGAAGGGGTCATTTGACCCCTAGAGTTTTTAATTCCTTTTTAAATATTTATTTGCCTTTTATAAGCCAAATCTTTAGCATTTCATTAAGAATGGACCTTTTGCTAAACAATAACGACGTTCTTTACCTTGTCATTTGTTTAGATTTTTATTTATTAAACAAAACGCGGACTGATATCCTAAATTTACAGTCTATCATATTCTACAAAAAATTTCCCGGTAAAACTAGACCGATGAACCTCATGCTTTAGAAATATGCAGTAGAATGTCCGATATCATGACAAAAGTCAGGAATATTTTAATAAAACATTCTATTCCATCTGATAACAAACATAGAAAAGCACTTGTTCACTCTCAGGAACAAATCTCATACAAAAACGAGGACGGAAAAAAATTTTTGAATCTTGCGATGTAAATTTCTAATATGCATCTTTTGGCCCCGCCAAATCGGTGTAAGGCATTTGTTGATTTATAAAAATTCACTTCTAAGCAGGGTTACCAACGTATTAATGTTGATAACTATAAAATTTCTTGTAATTATTTTCTCAGATAAATCTCGAGAAGATACCTCGTAATTAGTTGCAATTATCTTCATTGAACAATTATGAATTCATTTCAAGGGTACCAACTTCAGAAGGCAGGGTTGCCAACCTTCGGAACGTATCTGTAAATAGGGTGTCATGTCTTTGCTGTATTTATAAATAAAGAGATTTCCTGAGCACAGATTTTCTTTTTAAAAATTTTGAAACTCTTTGGGAGCCAATATACGTTTATAAACTATTAGAAGGCAGAATGGCCAACCTCTCGGACTACTACTCGTCCTCCTAGTGTTAAATACTTAACCAGCCTAGTAGTGATAGTACTCTCACGCTGCGATGATGAATTTGAAAGGTTTTCCCAAGTATGATGCATTTCCTTTCCTTATAGATAGTCACTCATTTGATTATAAACATGCCACGCCTCACGAGGACGTATTAGAAGGTGAAGCCCAGCGTAATTGAGCCTTCAAAGAACAATGCTACTTCCATAGTTTAGATTTGAATGTAACATGACGAAGCTTACTGTAAAGAATAATTCAGATGCAGAATTTTATCAAAGAGAAAACTAGACTAATCCATAAGTCAGAGATTAGTTCTAAATTTTAATAAAAGCACGAGTTGGTGAAATCTTAAGATTTCTTTGAATTTTTTCTAAAGCTACAAATAAATTCCTATATTTAAATTCTTTTGTGAATAAGATAATTAAAGAATTATACTATTGATTCATAAATACGTGTAAATTTCTTTATTATTTAGTCTGTAAAGTTGGAAGGAAATAATTCATACACTAAATAGTAAAGAAGTAATTGATTGATTAGATAGAGAAATAGATTCCTCACAATATATATTCATAGCCATACTACTACAATTTGACGTAAGTGCTGACAAATAACGATATAAATTATATTGGTTCGATATACAGCGAACAATCTCTAAATTCTTAACCCTTGTTAGGCTTTCTATCGTTTGCCGTTGAAAATGTTTACCACTGGGAGCGTACATTTCCGTTAATAAAATATATGAGTCACGCCAAGGTTTTCAAGTAGAAATCCAAAGAAAACTATATATTATATGTATTTTTTAAATCGGTACTTGAGTTAATTTGATAAATTTGATGAAAGTTGAATTAACATAAGGATTACTTCGTCATTCCCAAGTAGGTCCCAATCGGGAATCGAACAAGGGACCGAACGCGTTGCCAACTTGGCTATCCGTGAGCCCATGCAAATTAAAAATCTGGATGTAAACGACCCCATGTGTCAGTTATCCTTCGCTGTGGGAAAGGTGAAGAGACGTGCGCGCTTTGCAGGAACATATTTAAAAATTGCAAACTTCGTCAATTCTTTTTAGTCGTTAGTCCTTTTCTTTTAACAAATCAGAGTTTTTTTTTGGTAAAAATGGAATGTTCCTCAAACTAATCTTCTAATATGAGTTTTGGAAGTAAAGAAATCTGGGGAACCTTTTGTTTGAATAGAAATTATTCAAAGTTTTTAATCTTCTGCGTTTAAAAGTGTCTGCGGATTCGAAGAATAACTGGGGAGAATCATCCCAGCAGATCTTCGCGGAACGTCGTACGTAAATAACCCGAAGTATCGCTGGACCCCGTTTCCGAGGTAATTCTCTCCGAAAGTCGCAGTTGCTTGCAATATAAACAGCCCGAAACGAAGAGAAACGCTCGTAAAGCAAATGCAACTCGCTTATGTCCGCATTCTCATTCATATCCCTCGGTCGTAGTAAAATATGTAACCGGGAAAAGCGCAGCATTTTCGTAGGGAAACAATTGAAAGCGAGTTGTATATCAGCCGTTGGAGCAAAGAGAGGAAGCAGGGTTAGGGATCTCTCAGGGGACGCCTGCCCATATTGGTTTAGGAAGTCGGATGAGATTGTCGTGTGTGGAGAGAGAGGAGAGGGATTCTTGGCTGATCAATGACCTCCGTCCCTTCACAAGAGAAAGGTCTTATCCGATGAAAGAGAGTTCGCTGATGGATCGAGAAAGGGACGAAAGAAATGGCACAACTTACTTAAAGGGGTTTCTACAGCTTAGGTCCCTTATCCGAAAATATAATTATAAGTAACTTATCTTTGCTTCCATTGCGCATTTTCGGAAACCGACCGATATAAATTAAGGACTTGCGAGACACTTTTTCATATACTTGAATAATTCTTTCCTTTTGATTCCATAGAGTCGATTCATGTTTGAAACAAATCGTTCAAAGAAGTAGAATACTAAATCGTTACAGTGATTAATTGATTTGAGGATTGATTCATTAGACTTCGGGATTCAAATAAATCAGCACACTATATTTTGTCAAGTTCAGTGAATACTTTTCAAAGAAAAGAAGACATTGCCTTAATTATGAGAGAATGCCCTTCGATTGTTGGAATTAAATAATTTGAAGTGGAATAGAAATCACGATATCAGAACCTTCAACATTATTTATTCATACAACTGCAATAGACAAAACGGAGAATAAGTGGTCAAGAAAATTACGCTTCAGGTAGGTTCTCTTCCTTCCTTTTACATAACTTCTGATTTAGTTTATATTGGACTACATCCTCATTTGATACATTTCTATCTCTATCAAAACATACATTACCAAATTCCGGATTTATATAATGGAAGTAATGGTAATGGAATTTTTTCTGGGCAATAATTTAAATTCTAGGAATGTAACGGAGATAAATTTAGTGCAGCTGCATTTAAAAACGTTTATCATCGTATTTCTAATACCAAAGTACATTAATTGCTTAACGGTTGTCATTTTTTATTCCCAACTAGGAAAATATCAAAGAAAGATAAGCTGGGAAGGAACGATGACTACAAGGAAGATCTCCTCGGTCAAAAAAAGTACTTATTCAATTTGAAAAGAAAATGCAAATTTAACGGAAAAATGCAATGACTCTGTAACTAAAGAGACCGAAAGTAGAAGAGATGTTCAAAGTGAGTACTCCGTCGAGTGATAAAACCAGAGGATTTTCCGAAGAAAAGGCCAATTTTAAATGTAAATTCATGAACTACGTCACCAAAATAAAGCAGGAAGAAACACTACCTCTGAAAAATGAAGAAAACGATACTCCTGAATGAATTAATATTACCTTTTATTCACGACTGAGTATAGTGAAATGTTAATTTGCATTAATGACGATTTTGCCATACATTGCCATGGAGTAGGGGTTAGAAGTATATACTCTAATATACATACTTGGTCCGCATATTTCAATCATCGCTTATCTTTATATCGCACTATCAATATTTCGTCACTTATAATAAAAGCATTGTTATTTTAGTTATTGAGTGCGCTCTTAAACGTCCTTCTCTAATACTTGGAATAAAAACATTATATATTTTAAATAAAAAAGTTACTCTCCGCAACATAATGTAATGGGTAATATTAAATTCTTTGTCCTATACTAACTATTATAGACTCTGTAAAAGCATATGAAACAACGGCAATTGATTTTCTTATATTCAAACTGGAAAAATTGAACACTGCTAGAAGGGTCTTGTATTAATTATAACAAAGACAGGTAACAAAATCCGCTATTTCGGTCCCTAATTTGTGGTAACTCTTCTCTTGTGGTAAAAAGAAATAAGAACAACTCATTCACGTTACTGAAGGATTTAATACATACGACATAGGTTTCGACGCGTCATCATCAGGTACACAACGAAAAACAGTATATACGTGTTGTGACTGTTTCATGTAACTGATGATAACGCCATGCATCGAAACCTATGTCGTATGTATTAAATCCTTCCGTTCATAAAGACAGAGGTATTGGAGATGATTGGGGAGGAGAGGGTTTTAATTGAAATAATTAAGCGTCGACAAAGGAATTAGTTGGGTCAGATATTGAGCGGAAAAGGATTGCTGAAGAATGCAATAGAGGGATGAATGGAGGAGACAAGACAAAAGATAAATACAAAGACAAAATACCTAAAAAGACATAAAATTGCCAGGAAACGAAAGAAATTGCATTAAATTGGGAGCATTAAGGCTCACGAACTTTATAAAATTGAATAAAATTAGCACAATCATTTAATGTAATATAAATCACATGGAGAATTTTTATTCCATATCACATGGAACAAAAATTCCATTTTTATAAAAAGGAGTTTCGAGAAAGATTCATAGTTTATTGTGATATAGAAAGTAAATTATGTTAATGTATATGAAAAAGTGAAAATGGAATATAAAAATTTAGAGTGAATGTAATAAAAAGTGTATAACTCTTAGTTATACTCTTTCTTTTGCAATGTAGTGTGTAGAGTGGAATGTAGTGATTGTCAATCGTATGTTTTAGGTGTGATAAAGGTGTGTTGAGTATTAATTGTAACTGATGTGTGCAGTATTGATATTTTATTAGTGAAGTGGTACGACGAGCTTCCACAGAGGAGTATTCCTCCCGACTGAGATGAAAACTTAACTCCTTCCCTCATGCTGATTTGACTGAGATTTTGTAATAAAATATTCATTGTATGTACTAATTGTGTTATTTTGGGAAATTTAAAGTAAGATGAAAGGCTAATGACTATAACGACGGATATATAGGAGGGGGTTCCAAATTGCAGCATTTGTAAAAATAATATTGAAATAATTCCTTACCAACATCATGGTAGAACTCCTGGCACGGAACTTTTTAGGAAGATGCATTCATGAACACAATAAAACTCACACCTCGAATGGTAAATATCGCATTTCCTTAACTCTGACATATCAGAGGGGAACATGGGACGTAGATCTCTCTTTAAATCCTTTCCTAAAAATAGAAAACCTTTGAAGTAAGTAAAGGTTGCAAAGCTTTGAAGAAGGAATGTGATTCGTTTATTTAAAACAGTTTAAATGATAATCTAATAATAAAATAATAATATAATGTTATAACGCAGTTTAAATAGCTTTTGTCAGTTTCAAAAACACTGGACCAACGTAGTTTCCGTGAAAGTCATCAAGAATTACATCAAATCGAATTAATTGTATTATTATTATTATAATTAAAAGAAAATTGTAGATACAGGTGAAACACAATAGAACACGGACTATTTACTATATGAGCGGTATTTCTGCGTGCTTGCATTTTCAGGTAAAATACAAAGTTGCATTGCCTCTCACCACCATGTCTGACCTTAAACCATCGATTTCATAATAGGTACTGTTTTTCATTTTTCCGCTGAAGTTCTTTTCTATTGAGAGTAGACTATGATTACAGCATTTACAACAGAGGTAGTATGTAACTGTGGTGAAAAATCGATAATTGATGATAAATAATACAGATTGCTGGTAATCTTAGCTCTTGACAAACCAAGCTTGGGAGACTAAAATGGTTTCTGATATACATCTCTGAGATGCGTATTCGAATGGGCTAACTGATAAAACATGTCTTCTCATAATAGAGAAGAAACCGCAGAAACAGCAAAGAGTTTAGGAAATGAATCCGTTAAGTGAGACGGGAAGTGGTGGATATGGGAGTTGATTAAGGAGCGCAGGGAAAGGACGTGCGTTGGCTATGAACTCGTTTAGGGAAGGGGGCTACTATGATAAGGAATTTATTTCCAATATCGGAAACAAGAGACGATGATGGGCGGAGGGGAGACGGATCCTATCTCGCAGGATATGCACCACGTTGAGCAGAAAATACAATTCCCCTGACGATTATCTCGCTGTAAGCTCCTTACTTTCCTCGCTTTCTCAACTTTATCTTTCTCTATTTCCCTTTCACAATTCATATCTCTTTCTTCCTCCATTTTACATATATCATGTATCTCTGACATGCGTTTGCATTCCTTTTTAATAAAACTTGCAGTTTCTCTCTTGTGTGGATGTTTGCGCAAAGTGAATTTTCCCTTCCAGAAATTGCACTCACGAGATATTCTCTTGGGAAAATATATTATCTTGTTAATCGTTTTACATTTATGAGGTGATCATAAAAATGAAGTGGGGTTTAGAGCGATAGAGCCACCTCTGGTTAGTCAATTATATCGACCGATAAATTCAATTCTATAGGTACCTAATTTAACATATGTTTCATGTCCATTACAACAGCTCCATTACGTAAAATTTATGGAGTTATAATAAACAGCTGATAGTAATAATAATATGTTCATAGTTAAGACAAAGAGTTTAAAATATCTTCTTTCAGACCACATAATCTCCTCTTAATAACACAATCATGCTCAATTAACGATGAAATTCCTTCGCGAATGATTATCATCGCGTTGAACGTCGTTTATCAAAAGTATGCTCCTTGTGATACTAAATATCTCGAAAATGGCGATCGTCGGTTTAATATTCTATTATATATATTATTATAATAATACAATTTTCATTCTAATTCCATTTCATTAATTTAATTGGTTACTCTTGAGTCTAATTCTGGGTAGAAGACACTTATTTTCATAAATGTTGGTCTTACGTGTTAAATGGACATTGCGATCGGAATTCAATGGCATCTTAATGGTAAAATGCCTTCTAAAGGCGCGCTTGCCATTGCGATGTTTCCTCTTCATGCAGCGCCATTTTTTTGCAGATCAGAGAATTCGGGTATATATTTCTGATATGTTCTTCTTACATATATAGTTTTTTTCGAAACGTTTCCTTAAGCAGTTTATTACAGTAGAGAGATTGTTTAGGAATATTTTTTATATTAAATATAAATATATGTAATTAAATCATCATATTAGAGATTCATTTTAACGATAAAAGTAGTCTGAGTAACTCTTGTATATCCAGAGATAAAATTAAACTCCAGACTCATTGCCTTCACTAGAATGAGCCCAATAAGTTAAGAAGAAATTTAATTATTGTTGCGAAAAATTTTCCGATTTTTTAATCCCTTTCCCATTTAGTCCTATTCGCGTTTTATTCCAGTTTTCATGATTTTCCACACGCCTTTTCAGCCTCCTTTTCTTCCTATCTCTCTATCATACAAAATTTATCTTTTTAGGAATATATATATTTGCTGTCACCAAATCATGCTTGGTTGAAACTTTATCACGGAATCTCCTCGCGAAAACGTTTTTTTTTGTTTCTATAAAAAAAATAACTCAGTCAATGTAGTGGAAATTTTCTCCTAAAAATGTTAAGAATGAAAAAGCAAATGTCTTCCTCGTGTGGTCACATATTGACGGCAAATCCCTTGTTCAATTAACGTCACTAAAGAGAGAGAAATCACCTTGAAAGATCGCTGTGAGAGAAAGTAAAGCGAATTATCCGCGGCTTAACGTCAACCCAAATCTGCCTCTTCTCCTCTGTGGCAGCTGCGGACCGAAAAGAGCCCTAATCCGGCAATTTACGGAAAAAGGGCACTCCTTTGAAGGAGATCTCAACAACCATTACAAGGGAATGGTACCAAAGGAATTGAACGTCAAAGGAAGCGAATTACTATTCTGGGTGAGAGTTTACGTCTGCGTTGTAAATACTGTGTCGCCAAATCAGGAGAAAACTCGGTGTCCTATTAAATGAAAATGAAACGGTAGCAGCTCATTACAAGAAATGTTGCCGAGAAATGCTCAGCAATTTCTACTTTAATCATAGAGGACACCAAGCGCCCAAAGGCGGCTTGCAGCCGTTAGAGAATTTATATTAGGATAATTTTTTAACAATCATATATTTTGTCATGAGATATTGTATTATTTATGCATAATTAAATTGTAATCCGAATTGAATGAAAGGGAAATAAAGAAAAAACCCTATCTCTCTAAAAACAGAAAGAAATTCTTCCCCGAATTCTTTTATTAGGTATTCATTCATTTCTCATTGACTGCATAAAAATAAAAGCAAAAGTAGTCCCCGAAAGTTATTGCTCGCCGTATGTGGAAATGTGTCTGATGAGAAGTGATGTGTGATTGAGGTGCATTTCTCGAACAAATGGAATAAGTTGCGGAAGAGAAGCGTTATTTTTCATCCTTTTTCTCATTTTTTTCAAAACTCGCCAACCTCTCGCTTCATCAAAAAAGAAAGCCGCGCCGCGCGGCGACGTAAACCGGATTTAATTTCTGCGAAGTGGAAGGTAATTGAGCTGAATTTTTAGATGCAAGAGGGAGCCTCTTTTGAATTTCAGAAACGCCTCACATGAAAGTACGAAGCGGAACGACGCTTAATCTACTAATCTCGTCCACTGAACTGCGGACTTGTAAGAGACTGTTGAGATGTAAAAACGCTTGGAGATCGGAAACGCTTTTTCAATAAACGATAGTTCATAATCAGCCTAAGCCGTGTGGTTGATAACTCAAGGATAAGTCTTGAACTGACGGTGGCCTTAGTTGTGCAAAATAGAAAGGAAAACAAGGGCATTTACAATTAAAATAGACTAACACCACACCATAATAAAATATAGTTACCTGGGCTACCAAAGAAAACCTTATACAGATAGCAGAGTAACGTCATTTGGCTGCAGACTCTTGCAATTCCATAGAGATTGCAAATTTCAAAGTTTCAAAAACAACTAAATATACTACTAAATTATATTTATATACTGGTAAAATACAAAG
>KZ309052.1:267645-279432 GCA_000376725.2 Ladona fulva
ATAGGGATTTCTATGGTATGCTGTAAGAATATTTGTCCTCTTGGACACAGGTTCGATGCTAGGACAATTCTTATACACGTATTATGAATAATTCGGTTAGGTTATTGTAGTTGGTGCATTTAACTCGGTGTATGGATGGCAAACTGTTGCAGGTGGTTTGTAATGCCATAGTTAAGCTATCTTACATTAAGCTTGCAGTATGCAAGCAACTTTTACTCGTATATATATATATATATCCGGAGAAGCGTCTATATAAAGAGATATCTGGAGAAGCGTCTATATAAAGAGATATACATATAGGATACTAAAGGCGATGCAGAAGGAAGTGCCTCATTGATTTGAGTTTCCTTAAATCTCAATTGTGTTAATTGTTTCAGCTCTCTTTCTAAAGCACCAATACATTTCCCATTTCTTAGTAAAACAAATAATTTCAGGCAGTGAGATAAATGTTTTTAGAAGAATTGAGAATCACGAGTTCTCTATGTGCTATAAATATGAGCTTAAAAATTTAGCTGAAGGCTTCAATAATGTTTATTTCCAAAGTAATTTGTATGCAATTCTCGAGGATACTTGAGTTCCTATATAGTCTCCATCGTTATTTAACTCTTGTTTATTTCTTAGGTGATGGCTTCCTCAACCGAAATAAGGGTATTTGCATTTCCAAGCAAATATATTAAATCGTGTAGCATTGCGACTCTTGCAGCAACTTTATTCTTTCGTAAATTATTCTCACTTGCTCTGTACGGAACAAAAAAAAACTTCTCTTGCTC
The DNA here is from genome assembly GCA_000376725.2 of Ladona fulva. Classification (NCBI taxonomy): domain Eukaryota; kingdom Metazoa; phylum Arthropoda; class Insecta; order Odonata; family Libellulidae; genus Ladona; species Ladona fulva. Next base: position 268,416 of record KZ309052.1, read on the forward strand.
ATTTCCCTTCACTCATTTGGATTTCGTAAAAACCCTCATAGTTATATTATCGACAGCTCTCTTCAAAGTGTTTCGTTTCTTTTGCGGATCTTGCGGGCCTCATCCTTCACATCCAGGCGATGACCATTGCGCTATCTGAGCTGCAGTACTTTTGCTATTGCTGTTGTACTCCTTCAGAATATAAGAGGAGCAGTTCTTTGTCGTGGAGCAGAGACTTAGTTTACTGACCCCTCTTCAGAAACCTCTTCTTCTTTTCTTGCAGAAAGATAGGAAAACAGGCAACGTGAGACGTGTTTTAAGAGAGATTGGAAAGCTATACTTTTTGCGAATGCTTTCAAGGGGGAAACACATTAATTGGATCAAAACTGGGGGAGTTCTTTCCGAAGTTTTTTCTTAGTACCGAAAAGGTCTCGGCGTGTAGATATACCGCTGTAAAAAATAGGTTTTATATATTTTTTCATTCCATGGCTTAGACTTCGCTCAGGGTATAATCGATCAAAGAAAGTAAGGAGTATTGTGAAGAAGTTGTTAGGGCGATTGCTTCAGAAAGGAGCAGCGTTTTCCCTCATTATTTGCGAATTTGAGACAATTCAATAAAGTGGCTTCGGGGTGTCGGAACATCGTTAAAGCCGTTCGCATGGAATAGAATTTAGAAAAAAACTTTCAATTTCTGCTGCTTATGCAGGGTATTCTTTTCAATCTTATAGTAACTAAGCTATCTAACGCCTCTTCTATACAAAGTACTTCCACTGCGCTCCCTTTTTCATACCGCAGAATCTTACATGCTATATTTATCTCCATATCGAAGATACTTTTCCAAGAAAGGACTTATCTCAAGCTAGTTATTAAGACTTACCTCATAAATTTTAAAGTTGCAGTTTTTAAATAATTCAGGTGTTTGAAAAGACATACATTTTCCGTTAGGCATTCCTTTAGTATAAAGAGTAACTTCCAATACAATCGATCATTTCTGGCTGTATTCTGGAATATTTTCCAGATCAACATGTGTGGATCTGTTCACTTAATTATTTTAGAGTGAGTAAAGTATCGCTACTATAAGTTATGTCATTTGTGATTTGAATTATCTAAGAAGAATCCGTGGAAAATTCGAATGGAAGCCTAGGAAAGTACACCACCTCTTGATGAATGGAGCGAGTTTATCCATTTCCATTCTATTCAATGAAATCAGCACATAAAATAGTTTTCCTCGTCATTCATTAAACTATTCTACTCAACAACTAAAAATGCCAGTGCTGAAGTCAAGAGATGCGACGTTGATCACCAGGAGTATCCAAGTTTCTTTCTGTTCCCTAACTGTGACTTCCGTTGAACCAATAGCAATCCGTTCTAATTTAGGTATTTAAATTCATGAAGAAAGAAAGTCTCAAAATAATCACCGAACATATCTAGATAATGAAAAATCGCGTGCCATCTTATGGAAACTCATTTTTAGCTCAGGGGTTCGATTCCGGGTATTTCCAGTGATGAAATCAAGTATGCCCAGGGTTTCCAGTAAGTAGAAATCAAACGCAGTTTATAGCGTGTCTCTAAACCTAACCGTTTCTGGGATAGGGAGGTGGACAGACGGTCGGACACTTACGACACTTAAATTATCTCTTTATATAGACGCTTCTCCGGATATATATATATATANTATATATATACTACTAAAGTCTTCTAAAGTCCTGAAGAATAAGAAATTGCGAATACAGATAAGTATTTTGTTAAACAATGGGCGAAAGAGAAAGCGAAAAATTATACGTAGCAAGATCTCTGGGGTTTCCTGCCGGGTCTGAGACAGATGCAACCCGAGTGTGCTTCATCAATACATACGAGATCTTTCCGAAATTATGTCTCAGTGAAGGCCATATGATTGCACATGATTTCAAAATTACGGATACGAAAGGTTTTTGGAACCCAGTGCAAATGAAGACCAAAATTGAAATGAATACAAACAGCTAAGATATTTATGATAAACATTTTTCTTGTAGGAAAGAAAGACCTGAATAAATATCTAAATGGTCTTCACATCGACACCCACATATATAGGCCGCTCCGGCTTGTAGGGTGGGGTTTCTGTCACATTTGCTAGTTCTTTTTAAACTCCTATTATGTTATATCAGTTTCATCCGAACTGTCTCAAATCAACGTTTAAAAATATAAACAGCATATAAGTCAAAAAAAATTATTCACTTAATATATACCTCTATTTCGGAGAATAGGAAATTTTGGAAGTATTGGATGAAGGAAGTATGACCAAAACTGCTTTGGCAACCAGGAAAGAAACGGCATAAAATACATATTCAAATGAACTAAGCTGTCCAAAGAAGCCTTGGTATAAATTATCAACCAAGCATCTCATATATACCTATGTATATAAAAGCAAATGTTTATCCGTCGGTCTCCTTATTCATCTCGGAAACTGCTTGATTTAGAGATATGGAACAAACTGCATTGTGTTTCTACGGTGCTGAAACCTCCAGGAAAACTATTCTCATCTCTGTAAAGGCCCGGGTACGAACCCAAGAGCGCAAAATACGCTTCCATAAAAGATGTACGTATATTAAGTTTTCATGACTTGCATAGGTCATTTCATTTACAAAATAAAATTAGAAACGATGGTCCTACGAAATTGAGACAAGTGTCACAAGAAAGGAAAATAATCATACAATCTAATTTTAGTCGTGAATCATTCATATAATTTCGAAATTCGGCGAACTTTGATAAAATACAGGGAACATTCGTAAAATTTTTCGGAAATACAGAAATGGTCACCCAAATAGGCCAAAAATCGACCAATCAGGAGAAAAACAAAGATAGAAATACACGGGGAAGATAAGTTATCTATCAACTACAAAACGTAAACGAATTATTTAAAATACGTCCATACGATTTGTCCTAGCATCAAACCTGGGTCTATTAGGACAGACATCCTTACGGCATACGATAGAAATCCCTATCTTCTATAGAAGTAGCAAATTTCAACCCCGGGAAATCCCGTAAGGAATTTTTGAAAATTTGGTCATTCGAATAATCATGGGATCGAACCTGGGAGTTTAAGGCAAAAAGCATTACGGCTTACGATAGACAATCATCTATTCTAAAAATACCGTGAATTGCATGTTTCTATCTTAAAGAAAAATACCCTAAATTAATTCGTGAACTTCAGACAGAATAACTGCCCTAGCATCGAACTTAGGACCCTCAGGGTAAAAACCTCTTGGCATAATATAGAGGATGTAGCTTTCTATCGATGACGCGAATTTGAGCGTTCTATCTCACCGAAATATACCCAAAATGATTTTTTGAAAATGTTGCACTCTAGCATCGAACCTGGAGCNCAGTATTGATTGTCTTTTGGAAGATGTTGTGCCATCTTATTTCTGAAGGACCAAGATTTGTTTCTTTCCCATCGCTAGGCGTCGCCTGACCCTCTTCATACTCTTGTTGTTCTCTATAGCTTCTTGTACAATTTTCCTTTGGTCTGAGTGCTTCAGTTGCTTTCGCCGTTTCATCATTTTCCTGGTTCTGTCGCTGAACTTCTTATCCTTTGGTCTTTTTGGTGTACTTGCTACTTTTTCTGCCGCTGCCTTCACGACTTCCATGACTTTGGCTTCTAGTTCTACTTCTTGAAGTGCTGAAAACCTATTTCTAAGTTCCAGCTGGAACTCTTTCCTATTTTCTTCTAATTTTCTAATACTTACCTCCTGTTTCCTGTTTGAGACCAACTTCTTTCGCTCCATTCTGACGTTAATGTTCATTCTGCATCTAACTATCCTATGGTCACTGCTGGTGTTGAAGTTGTTTAATACCTCACAATTAGTAACTGGGTAAAGTTTGTTAACCAATATGTAGTCTATTTCGTTTTTTACTCCATTAGGACCTCTCCAAGTCCACTTCCTTGTAGGATTCTTCTTGAAATATGTGTTTGTCATGTGCATATTGGTGCACTCTGCAAACTCTACCAGGCGGTGACCTCGTTTATTTCTCTGTCCTAGTTCATGTTTTCCTGTGACAGCATCATCTGCTTCCTGCTGACCTACACGAGCGTTAAAAACGCCCATAATGATTTTATAATAGTGATCTTCCTTGTCATGTTCCGTGCCGTGGGAGATTTCAGTTTTCACAGCAGTGTTTCGGCAATGATAGAATCCCTCGGATGGAACTCCCTTAGTGATAGAAGACTTCAATACCATAGGGAGCTTTTCGATAAGTTTGTCACTAAGGATCTCGGGGAGGAGATATTTGATTTTCTCATCCCAGCTAGTAACGCACGTAATCTTCGAAAGAAAGCGAAAAAGCGATACAGGGAAATAGTCTCTAGGACGGATAGATATTTTTGGTCATTTTTCCCGCGAAGTATCAGAGAATCTAATAGCTATCCAGGGTAGTTAGCGATATAGGTGTTTTACACCCCCTGCCACGCGCCATTGGTGGTTTGCAGGGATTAAATGTAAATGTGAATGTAAATGTAATGAAATGTTTCAATTGATAATAAGCTAAATTAACATCACACAGTGAATATACAGTGTTCCAATCATATTCTAATAGAAGGTAGTTTAAGTGTTGGAAGTCAAGTTTGACATTAACTTGGTCTAACTGATGCGGGGAATTTTGCAATACATTAATAATTATGTCACAGATTATTATTTGATGATCAGTTATACCTAAGTCTACTGTACTTTCTTCACATTTAAAATTATCTCTACTTCCACAATAGATATGATCGATGCAAGAAGCACTTTTTGTGTAATTCTAGTTGGGCTGAAAATAAGTTGCTTTAGCCTGACTATACCCTATTATGACTGGCCATTATGGTTTGATAGATGAAAACTTTATCAGTTTTTGCAAGGTACATACATTCATATCGCCTATAATTATTAAATTTCTCTCTGACGAATTGTATAGTAGTTTTTATAAATCGCTTAAAAATATATCCACAGGGAATAAATGAAGTCTACAGACAACAATAATAGTAAAAGATAACTTTAAGTTGGAATCAATAATTATTTTTACGAAATCAGCCGATTGTAAATCGCACCTTAATTCCATCAGGTTACAAGAATATGTATTAGCTAACAAAATCCACTACTTCGGCCTCGAATTTGTGGATAGCTATTCATGATGAAAAGAATAAGAAACACTTATACACGTTACCACAGGATAATTTAATGAAACGACCAAGGTTTCGACGCGTCGCGTCTTCGTCGATGTCGATGACGATGACGGGACGCGTCGAAACCTTGGTCGTTTCATTAAATTATCCTGTGGTAACGTGTATAAGTGTTTCTTATTCTTTTCATGTATTAGCTACATAAATAGTACACCTCCGGCCCTATTTTTATCATTACCACATTTAGCGAAGGTTTTATAACCGGTTATTTGATAAGCCATTAATTCATGGTTGTTGATCCAAATTTCAGATAAGACAATGACATGTGGCAAGTCATATAAGTTTCCTAATTCTGTTATACATTTATCGAAGTTTGCTCTCAAACTTCTAATATTTTGGTGTACGATCCTCAATTTTTTATCTATAGAACATGCCATGAGTTTAGTATTAAAAAGCTTCAATTACCACTTACTTAAATCGGTCATGTTATACAGGACAATGACCGGACGACCTTCTGTTTTCCTCATTAATATTTTTCCATTCCGAACCCATAGAAAAGCATAGTTCTTAATTTTCTTCATCTCCCTTGCTGATTTAAGCACTTTTCTTCTTCCTTGACACAGGGTCTCGTTAATGTATATTGGTACATTAGAGGGAGGGACTGCATCGAGGGTCAAATGCCGAGTGGAGAAGTTCCTTTTCAGTCTTCGCTGAGACATTAGCTTTTCCTTGATTTTCTGATTTCTCACATGAATACTGCTGGGGTCGCCATTTGTCTTTCAGTCGATCGCAGTGGTCAATGCTGTTTTCGTTAACTCCTAACTCTGCAACAATTTTACTAACCACATGTATAAGATTCTCACTTCGGCTGCGCGGTATCCATGAATTTCCACACTCTTCACCAACATTTTCTGTTCTAAATCGTCGAAGCGGTTTAAACATTCATTTATCTGTTTCTGAAGTATTAAATTCTCACTTTTGAGGGTCTCGATTTGTTCGTAACACATATCAAGTTTCTTCCCCTATGTCTCTATTATTTTCATAGTTTCATCTAGTTTTTCGTATAATTTATTAATCGACTCGCCTAAATTTTTTTCAGTCCCTTTAGTTTCCTTCATCAATGATCATATAAATCACTGAATGATTTATCGGTTCAGGTAGATTTCCTCGACTCCATTTCCTCTGCAGTTTTGGTGGAATGACAACGCTCCCCGCTTGCAGTTAGACACTCAGTACAATTCCACAACTGAATAAGTAGAGTGCCGCTGGTGGCAAAATGTAACAAAGGGTCACACAATCCGAAAACCACGGATTGTGTGACCAATGATTTTCGGATTGTGGGACCCTTTGTTAATTCCACAACTGTTTACTTGCTAAGATTCCGTCTATATCTTCTTTAACTAAAGAGTTTTCCAAATAATGACCATGAAATTTTCTTTGACACTCACTACAAGAAATGTTGACGGTGTTGCGAGTCGATTTTCGGCACAAAGTCATCGTATAAAAAGAAACTTGTGTCAAGATCAAAAAACACTTCTTATATTCCAGTTTAGTTACTATTCCATTAACATAAGGAGATATAGCAAATCAAACTCGCCACTAATAACAGACTCTTTTGAACTCATAACTGTTAGCAGTACGAAACCTTGAATTTGTCGCGGAGAGACATCCGCACTCAGCGAAAGCTAGAACTGAACCGCCAATTATAGAAAAACAGCCAATGATGTAAAGCACAGGTCATAATAGATAATGTCATTATGAAACAGAGAAGCAGGTCAAACATTATGAAAGAGAACAACGAAATTTGATAACATGGTAACGGAATAAAGGGCAGCCTACAGAGAAGTTTGTCATTTTTGACGGCGAACCAAATTATAAACTGGTCAGAAAAAAGAGAATCAGCCACGGATAAAGTGACGGGCTAATGGGGCACCAAAAGTCAATTACTCTCTTTTGGAGACACGTAATGCTCCCATCAAAACCCAGATGTCCGATGTCTTCACATTTAATGAAAAATAATCCTCCGTAATAATAAGTAAAAAAGAACTTTCCTTCCGACATTAAACTTGACCTCGCTGGATGAATGTTTACCGTCACGGAATTTGCAGTTTAATGGCGGATTGGACTAAGGGCAGCAAAGAGATGATCGTGTGATCTTTCGGCAATCGAGCGTATCTGTGCGGTCGCGTGGTGAAGAGGCCCTGTATAGGAAACCCTGACGGAGGACAATAACCATGGTAACACTATGCAGATGCATAACAGCATTTATGGATATCCGAATTGTTATAGCAAACCTCAAGTTAATCCATCACGTCACGCACTCGTTCTGACGTACCGAATCGAAACTATAAATATTCTGGAGGGAGTCGGTCGAATATAATTGAGGAATAACGAGAATTTTGGAATGAAGGCTATCCCTGCACGTGGAATCCGTGCTGAAGGACGCAGCGTTGGTCATTTCTTGAAAACCTTCAGCGACGAGAATTTTCTTATTTCATTCCAAACAATTACAATTCGGGTCACAATTTCTAAGGAAGTTTAACAAGTTTTTTATCCTCTTCGAAGTGTGTTGGGAATCCTTGGAGGAGATTTGAAGCTAGGCTGCGATTGCTTGATGAATTCAGAGAAAGTACACTTGTTGAAGACGTAATCGGTATTATGCTCCTTCTGCTTCTTCAGCCGACCCGATACTGAGTGTAATATACATTTACATTTAATCCCTGCAAACCACCAATGGCGCGTGGCAGGGGGTGTAAAACACCTATATCCCTAACTACCCTGGATAGATTAATTATAATTAGCTTCTCTGATACTTAATAATTAGCTTCTCTGATACTTACTACTAATGATACTACTGAAAAAATATCTATCCGTCCTGGCGAATATTTCTCTGTATCGCTTTTTCGTTTTCTTTCTAAATACATATATATAGAAGGAATAGATGTGATGACAAGTCATTTAAGGACACATTCTTTCCCTGAACGAAACGGAATGACAATAAGCTAATTAGGAAACTCGAACTCTTGGTGTTTACATCCCCTGCCACACACCCAGAGGCGGTTTACAGGATATTTATTTAAACGTAGATCCGATCAAAAATTTACTTTCTGTGACTCATGCGAGAAAACAGAGAGAAAAAAGTAATTAAAACACTAAAACTGAAAACAGGTTATTTTGTGAACTGGAACTAGATGTTCAGATTCTACTTCAATAATTCTTTAAAACGTAAACTTAATTACATATTAAACAACTAACTCGCGAAATACTTACCTCAATGTTGAACAAATGATGCAGAAATTGAAAAACAGGATACTCACCTGGAACGAAAGGGTAAAAAACTAATTAAAATTTTGAAATTTCTAAACTGTAACAGAAATCATTGCATGTATCCTGCTCTGAAGCATTTACACTGTAAATAATTTAATCCAACTTTATACTTTAAAGTGATAAGGAGAATATATTAAAATATACGATCTTTTTCCGTTTCATATAATATGCCCATTACTAACTATAACATTAAAGTTTAGAAACTAATGCTAAATTAACAGAAATGAATGCGTTATAATTTCCTATCCGTGATACTGTAATATAACGTGGTGGAAATATCCGTAATATATCGGTCACTAAATATATCGATCACTTAAGAAACTCAAATTCATGAAGATAGTAGTCGGTAGGAGCAAAGAAAAAGTGCGTGAGCGATGATATGTTGCGTTGGTCAGGCTTTACCTTGAGTATGCATGTAGTTTATGGGATCATATGGGAACAGAAACGTTGTATTCGAGAATTAGAAAAAGTACAGCGAAAGGCGATACGTTCTGTAAAAAACTGTTACGATAAATTAGTGAGTGTTACTCAAATGCTTCTGGATACAGGATTTGGATCTCTAGAAGATAGAAGATTTAAACAAAGACTCATTTTATTCGAAGATCAGCGTTATTTAACTCGGATAATACCTTGTTTAAAGTAAATCGGCACAAGATAAAGAGAAACGTGTCGTTAAGATAGAATCGCGAGATACTTCCAAAACTAAAATTTCAGAGGGAAATTAGGTTTTAGTATGGTGACCGGAGAAAAGTGCTTCCTCTCAATCTTCTGAAACAGGTAGCACAGAGGCGACTTGCGGTGGAGAAGGGAAGAGGAATTTCGCATAATTATGCAGACAGCTTGGTTCGCCACGGCCTCACTTGCGGTCCGTGTGGGAAAGAGCGGAGAAGACAAGGATGGGTTCACAGATGGGCCGTAAATGTATTTTTAACATCACCTATTTCATGAGTCTCTAGTGTTTAGCTGATTCATTACATTTGGCAATATTTCAGGATGGAATAAATCGCAATAAATAGTTTTCGAGAAATTTCGCTAAAAATAATAATGTAATCTTATTCCTGGCGAAATAAAAATTGGAACAATATATTCCGGTTTCCACGGAACGTAATGATAATAATGTAGTTGTCAAATTAATGTTTTACAAGAATTAATAGGGAATGGTTTCGTTCGGGAAATCTGATGCGGCAAGAGAGCAGATTCCAGACGCATATACTCAGATTTAGAAACAACGGAAATTACATTTAATATCTTCTATCCTTATCGCTTCACCAATACCAGTTTAAGAAATAGCTCTCAAAGGAATTAGCAGTAAACACGTTTTGAGCATGCTATCCATCAAGAGTTTTAAATGAGGCTCTGTCCTTTTGAAACTTAAAAGAATCCAGGCATTAATATATACTAACTGCAGCATTCTACTCTGAAAAAGTAAATTAAGCAACGCGAAACAAATTGTTACATTAATGAATTCTGTACTTATGGCAAGATATCCATGTGACCGGTTCTACGAATGTGCACACTGAAGGAAGAATAAAAACTAAGGAATAAAGAAATAATATGCTCAAAAATTTGCTCTATTCAAAGAGATTTGTAATTTTTTTTGCTAAGGAAATGTCTACGATTTTTAAGCATAGAATTTAGTGGGTAAAAAAGAAATGGATTTATAACTGAAAACTTTTCTTATAAATCTTTGGTTTACATTATTTATCAGGTAATTAGTCTGCGAATAGGCTAAATAGCTTCAAGAAGCGAGTGAACAACGTAAAACTAATGTGATGAAACTCCCAAAGAGAAAAATTCTATATATTCTATTCTAAATAAAAATTTCAACCGTAGAAATTACAATGAGGATAAAATAGGAAAATTAATTAAAATATCAGCAGTATTATTTATAACAATAAGAGGAAAGAAAAAGCAGAACAAATAGTAAGAAAGACGAGGTAGTACCGCCTTATTGTCGTCGTTTCCTAATTAAGATGGAAAGATATCTTGCTGAGAAAATACCCTTCAAAAACTTAGGCCCGGTATTATAATGTATACTTAAAATAGACTTTAAATGAATGCTTCATTTAAAGTCCAACAAACCGTATTATAATCGATACTTAAGTCCTATATGGTACTTAAAGTGATGTTTAACTTAAGTACCAGACTGAGAGCGCTTTAAATGATAAAGTGATGTTTAACCGCAATGCTTCACGGATGTAAACAAAGAATATGGTGTACTAATTTCGGGCAAACTTCTCGCCTCAGTTGGTTTGTTGTCAGAAATTGACTTCGTTCTGCAGAATTTCTAGGAAAAATTCATTTAAATATTTAAAATAAAGTGGTATGTTTCCTATACATAGATATTTCTCGTTGCATTGGCTTTTTCCTCTTCATAAATCATCACATTCACGTTGGATGTTGTGAAGTTTATTTTTAAGTTGTAAGATATTTTATAAATGTGATAAGTACTTACGCTTTGGCAGTGAAATAAGTTATTTAGTATAAAGCTGCATATTAATGACATGCATTAAATCACAACAAAGACACAAGTGCTTCGATAGAGGTGAATTAACGAAAGACTGCATGTACGTTTAC
>KZ309052.1:320233-359437 GCA_000376725.2 Ladona fulva
ATTCTGAAGTCGAAAATGCCAATGGTCTTGAAGAGAAAGGTCTTCAACCAATATATTCTACCAGTTTTTACATATGGAAGTGAAACATGGGTGTTAAACGCAGCAATAACCCAGCGACTTTAGACTACACAAAGAAGTATGGAACGATGTATGCTTGGAATCACAAGAAGAGACAGGAAACGCAACACCTGGGTTAGGAAGATAACAGGAGTGACAGACATCATAGATAAGGTAAGATCACCGAAATGGATGTGGGCAGGCCATGTTTCAAGGAGAAATGACAACCGATGGACATCAGCAGTTCTGAACTGGATACCAGGAGACGTGAAGAGACCAAGAAGAAGACCAAGGGACCGATGGAACAGAGACATCATTCAATATTTAGGGGTAACATGGCAACGAGAGGCTCAGAATAGTGAGACTTGGAAAGTGCTTGGAGAGGCCTACATCCGACGTTGGATTGAAAATGGCTTATGATGGTGTTGATATATATATATATGCAAGGTTTCAGGTCTGTATCTCAAAAAAGCCATTTTGGACTTTAGTCCGGCATTTTCCGATTTTAGCCCACTGTGCTGTGGTTCGAATCCAGGCTAGTAGAATTTTTCCTGGTAGGGAATGGTCGTGTGGGACCGTCCTTTTTAATGTGATTTATACTTAAATATGTTATTTATTGTTGCGGTAGTGGGAGACCAGGGTTCGAATCCCAGTCATGTCGCTATTTTTCACACTTTGTATTTGTTGAGATTCAGCCGCGCGGCTTTACTGTGCAAAGTAAAAGCACCTTTCCACAATCTATGTGATTTATTAATAGATGTTAAGGCACTGTAAGTATGTGCACATGTATTTCGAAAGCTATTGGAATTATGTATTGCACGATTATGTAAAGTATGACACTATTGATTGTATACAATTATTCATGTTATGACCACTTGAAGAACATTAGAGCGCTTATTTGTAATCATTATGTAGGGAATTTCCAGACTATATTCGATAGCCTTTGGCATCGTAATTGGTAATTGGATGTTTTGAGATTTCTTACATTTTCCGATATAATTATTCGTAGCATTTATGAGAACCCCTTTCGAGAGGCTGCAAATCCGAAGAGGAAAGAGGACGGCAACACGGATAGTATGATCAATTTGTTCTGTAATGAATGAGGCGGACAATAGAAAAGAAATAGATTCAGAGGAGTTTGGATATATTTTCCTCCGAATGAGGAAACTGGCAAAAGTTATCCGACATATGACGTAGTATTCATTCGAATGAAGTATTCAAGTGTTTTAGGAGAGTAGATGGAGGAAGCCTTGCAAGTGGAACGAAAAGAGGATGAATGAGTCCGCATTAGAATAGGAATGCGAAATGGCCTTTCCTTCCGTCGGATAGAAGCGGATGCTTAGCGCAGAGATTCTTTAGTAATTGCTTTTTCCATTGGAATAAAAACCGTGAGGGAATTTAGGGTCCGAGACAACCGACCACATCCCTCAAATTTTTCATCCGCAAAGAACGGCAGATGTCTTCCGCCCTCTATTGGGCGCTTTCAAAATTAAGGGGTGTTTCTGTAAAATGGATAGTCTGCTTAAGTTTCTTGTATGAGTGAAATTTACGGAGCACTACTCCTTACTGTGCGTTGAGAAGTAATGAGATTTCTGCTATAAAAAGGAGAAAAAGATACGATTAGTGAAGAAGAACTAGAATTGGTTTAAGGATGGACGCTTGTATCCTTATAGATGTAATGTACTTTCAAGAGTCTTATTTTAAAAAAATCTGCTCTAAAGGCTCTACATAACTCCACAAATAATTTATTACCCTTAAAAAAATCCAATGTCTTTACACCCGGCACACAGTGGTCTGGAGAGCCCGTTTTTACTGCCAAAAGTCGATTATTGGAACTTATTCGTATGGATCCAAAAACTTGCTGCCATAGATGATAATTGCCCATTTCAATTGAAAATTGTAATTTTTTTCTTTTTGGTAGCCATTATTAGAAAGAATTAGGCCTTCAAACATGGGTGACGTATATGAACCGGATTTCTCAGAAATTTTGCGCCATCTTCGCTCTTAAAATTTAACTATTAGAATTGNATCCTATATAGCTAAAACTGGTAGCAATTGCAAATCGATTAAACCTTGGATGACGAGGTCTTTATGCAAAAGAGTGTCTAGGCGGAATCTTCTCTATAAAAAAATGCGTAAACAACCTAATAATGAAAAATTATCGCGCCACTTAAATCTTATAAAAAGCGGCTGGGTAAAGACATTCAAAGATGTAAAGAAAGTTATTATATGCACGTTTTTGATGTTAATGTCAATAACTCAGCAGAACAATGGAGAATTTTAGATAATGTAATTGGTGGTAGAAAAAAGGATAGTAGCATAAACAAAATTAGAACATGCAATGGAAATTACTTGAATGAAAAGCAGGAGATTGTTAATGCATTTAATACGCATTATTAGTCGGACAAAACTACTTATATTACAGATGTACAGAGTGTTTTAATGAAAATACTGTTTCCTGTGAAGAATGTACTCAAATAGAGCAAGTTAGTTGCATCAAATATTTAGGAATTTATATTGATGAGAATTGTAATTGGAAACAACATATTAATAAGATACACTCTGAACTAATTTCAACGACCAGGAAATTTTATTTGTTAAGGCGCTGCCCACTCTCTGTTTTGAGGAAAGTTTATTATGCACTAGTAAATTCTCGACTGCAGTATGGTATTCTCTGTTGGGGGGGAGCATATTTAACAAACATAAAACCACTAGTGATTGCTCAGAAAAAGTGCATAAGAGTTATTCTACGAGCAAATAGGAGAGCACATTCATTCCCTTTCTTTAAAAAGTGTAAAATTCTTCCTGTAAGACATTTATTTGCATATAAGGTTCTAAGGATATATTATAATCGAGGAGGAGAAAGGGAGAAACCTCCAGTTTATAATTTTCGAACATGTAAGTTTTTATCATCAAAACCCAATAAGGAATTGTTTAGGCAGTCATATCTGTATTTAAGTTCAAAATTTTTTTCGTTTTTACCTGCAAATATTGTGAATACTTCTAATGAAAAGAGCTTTATTAAAGCGGTCAAAGAATGGCTCCTGAATCATAAGGATATTGAATTTTTGTTAAATAAGGTTTCTACGATTCTACGCCTATTACACCCAGGATGTTACTCCTGGCACTCTTATTTAAAGGCTGACTCAACCGGTAGACTCGTATTGCCATGAAAAATAGGCAAATCGATTTTTCCGTGGCTGGGAATCGAACTCAAGTCAAGCACGTTACCGAGGCTATATAAAGACACACATTTACAAATACAAATATTCCGTGTATAATTTTGTGTCAGCCTAGTGTTCTCTTTAGAGATTCACTACAGTTAGTCAATTTCCAGATCTGTGTCGTCCAATATCTTTAAATGGTGCAATTGATCTCGCAAAATTAAATCTGTATATCGATTCCTTTCTATTCCATTTAATAGAATACTATTTGATCGGTTCCTTTTTAGTCCTCGTTTTTTCTATTTGTAATCGAGCGAGGAAGAGTGGAAAGGCGGAATCTGAGTGCCATTTGACTACAGCAGACATAACTTTGAGTACACTAGAATAATGCTGAGTAATCGTTTCCAAGGCGTTATTTATCAGTAAGGAGAGACTATTTTTAATTAATAATTACAAAAAATACCGAAGGAGAAGGAAGGAACGAGGGAACCGAAAAAACGAAGGAATTAATTCGCCTTTGTCCAAAAGGAACAAAATTTTATATTATTTAGCAGTCATTTAATTGACCTAAAGGTATTTATTCGTAAAATCGTAAAAGTTGCATGTGTTTCTTTTTTGAACAAATATATGCCACTTATTCAGCTAAAACAACCTGCACTTTGTTCGAGTTTATTTCACATTTCGCCGGCCTCGGTGGCGTAGTGGTTAACGCGTTAACCCACCAACGCAGGAGTCCCGGGTTCAAATCCTTGTTAGAGCATTAGAGTTCGAGAAAAGCTTCAAATAGCCGTTGTTTTCGGGTAATCCNATTCAGAGAAAGAACGTTCAGAGATGATAAAGCAGATATAATGCGTTCACCATGCTACATAGGCAGTTCCGATAATGTAAGAAAGATCAGAGAAATAGATGCCAGGACAAATAGATTCAAGAACTCATTTTTTCCGCGAAAGATACGCGAAACTAATCGATTAAGGAAATGGAGTCATGGTGCATGCACCCCCTGCCACACATCGAAAGGCGGCTTACAGGGTACAAACATAGACATTGGCATACCTACATTTAGTAAATGCGAACCAAAACCTTCGGTGAGTCCGAAATATATGTATCGTATGCAGTGAGTCGAAAATGTAGTGAATTTGAGAATAAAGTGTCTATTCTCTTAAGCAATTCTAATTTATTTTGTAAGGTTAAGATATTGATTTCCCATAATTATTACATGATGATCTTCGATTTTTACCTGAGATCCATCACTGAAAAATTTCACCGATGACACACCTTTAATACTAATTATAAAATATATCAATACTTTAGTAGACGGAGAATGGCAAAAGATTAAAAACAGTATCAAGGATAGTGCGCAAGTAACTATTGGGAGGGTGAAGCAAAACAAAATTAGGAAACCATGGGTGACGGTAGAAATGATAAATAAAATGGAGAAAAAAAGGAAATGGGAAATGGTTAAAGAAAGAAATGGAAAGAGACGTAGAATATATAGGGCTCTCAATAACGGAATGAGAAGGGAAAGGGAAGTAGTAGAACGAAGCCTGAAATTTAAAAAAGGATGTATGTGCATGTTTTGTCAATTTTGAGAAAGCTTTAGATAAAGATCAATGGCCAATACTAATGGGAATTTTAAAGAAAATTGGGTTGGACTGGAAATATAGGCGTTTAGTGCAAAATTTGTACTTAAATAAAACAGCGCGAGTTAGAATAACTGAGGGGGAGTCGGAATGCGCAGAGTTAGGGAGAGGGGTAAGACAAGGATGCCCATTATCACCATCGCTTTTTAATATATACTAACTAATCCCGCGCAAATATTTGCGCGCATTGTGCATATAATATCTGCGAAAACTTAAACGTTTGTGATTATTTTATATATTTTTGTATCTCCATACAATAAATAATTTCATTGTCTGTTTTGAATTATCAAACATTATTAACAATTCGTTTAATCACACCTTTTTACAAAGCAATTAATAATCTTCAACTATATCGCTGTATGAATACTTTTTTATCTCATCACGGTATTTTAGAACAACAAGGATTTGGACTAATTTTTTAACCTATTGTTATCGCGTATCGTTCGTGGAAAGAATGAGTCCTTCAAATGACTGGTCTTAGCATCTATTTACCTTATTTTACGCTCATTGTCGGATCGGCCAAAATAGCAGGGGGTCGCATAATATTCATTACTTCCTCCGCAAACTCTCGAAATGTATCAAGTAATCGCAGCCTAGCTGAGTATGTTACATGAAATAAAGGGGGGAGTGAGTTACCAGGTAACGAAAGAAAGGGCTATGAATGGGGAATATTAGGGCACATGGACCTACCGAAAGGTAGAACACTTAAGTAAATATTATAAGATATGAAAAAATCAGCTGCTTTTCTATTCGTTATTTGACGATTTGTGACATCACTCCGCCGAAGCTTAGTTAGCCAGATAGGTGGCTGCCACTATAAACAGCGGAATTTCGGCCCATTTCTAAATGTACCATCCTTTCTTATCATTAAAATAAAAGTGTCTTTTTGACACATATGGTAAACAAAGAGCAGACGTCATAATATTGTAGAAATCGCAATATGAATATACACCCTTGTACTGTTTATCTATCTTTTCCAGATTTGATAAATAAACGCTCGAGGATTTATTTTAAAAGTCATACTCAGCAAGGCTCAAGGTGATTTTGAAAACGCAGTTATACACTAACCAAAATAGATTACACATCATCCAGACGTTAAACTCTGTTACTACGGAAGGACAGGGTTTATCGAAATATTAAAAACATCTGAGAGAGTAAAGCTAAGCGTAAGTAAAGTCATTGAGTAGGGATATCAATATGCATTCTTATAAAACCAACAGATTAAACGGTCGGCGGACGTATGACATAATCATGTATGAAAGATAATGTAATCTTTTGGCTATCGCGAGAACTATACATAATTGATATGATTACTTTCATACCTCTTTATGAATGGTGTTCTTGTATATGCAATTGAAATAAATACAAATACAAAATCGGCACCAGATTCGTCAAATTCCTGTCGTAAAATCCCAGCCAAGTATTGCACATGTACAGCAAGATTTTCTTCCCGAAATTTAAATCTTCAGAAAACAAGCAGGGGCTTAGCGAAAGTATAGCAGAAACATGGGTTAGCGGAATTAGGAGTCTAAATTAGCTGAAAGGAGACGAAAAGACGTCGTGCAGGCTATTCATAGCCCTCTTTCTCTCGTGTCTGAAAGGGCCATCTCCCGGAGCACGTCGCATCCCTTCTTTGGCTTCCCATTCATCAAATTCCCTCTCAAAGTTCCCAAAACACTCTTCAAAATGGCTCCGCCTTCTGTTTCAATCCATCCTAATTTCACGTGCGAAATTTGCATTAATTCGGATTTTCTCCAAAACAGGCACGTCTCGGGCGATAATTGAGATCTTTATGAGACTCGCTAAGTTTCCATAATTTAGCATACAATTCGAAGTGAATTCATGGAATGCAAAAGAAGAAAGAAATCGCTGACAACTTTCCACAGAAATCGTATGTTAACCGGGCTTCCTTATAGAACCTTAGCGCACGTTGTCTAATTTCACATTTGCTGATGACCGCAAAGCTTTGTGAAGAGCAGTCCTTCATTTTTTAGAGGAAATTTATTGTTTCGTTATTTACGCTTTATCCCGACTGTCTGTAAAGGCACAATTTACAACGTCCACTTTGCGTTAACCGAAATACGTACTCCTTATTTAGAAATATTTGTTAGCATTTTAAACCTTTCGAGAATTAGAAAAGGTGCAGCGAAAGGCGATACGTTTAGTGAAGAATTGCTACGATAAATCAGTGAGCGTCACTTAGATGCTACAGGACGCAAAATGGGAATCATTGGAAGTTAGAAGAGTTCAACAAAGGATCAATTTACTGGATAAATTCAGAGAAAGAACGTTCAGAGATGATAAAGCAGATATAATGCGTTCACCATGCTACATAGGCAGTTCCGATAATGTAAGAAAGATCAGAGAAATAGATGCCAGGACAAATAGATTCAAGAACTCATTTTTTCCGCGAAAGATACGCGAAACTAATCGATTAAGGAAATGGAGTCATGGTGCATGCACCCCCTGCCACACATCGAAAGGCGGCTTACAGGGTACAAACATAGACATTGGCATACCTACATTTAGTAAATGCGAACCAAAACCTTCGGTGAGTCCGAAATATATGTATCGTATGCAGTGAGTCGAAAATGTAGTGAATTTGAGAATAAAGTGTCTATTCTCTTAAGCAATTCTAATTTATTTTGTAAGGTTAAGATATTGATTTCCCATAATTATTACATGATGATCTTCGATTTTTACCTGAGATCCATCACTGAAAAATTTCACCGATGACACACCTTTAATACTAATTATAAAATATATCAATACTTTAGGAATAACTTTCATTAAAACAAACCAAGCAGAAATTTCATTGGAGCATCAATCACAAACAATGGCCAGTGCAAGTTATGCACATCCTATGATATATGTAATCTCCAGAACAACTTAGTTTTCACGGGGTTGATATCTCTTTCTAAATCTTCAATAGCAATGTTGCAATGAGAAATCCGATTCAAAATTGCGATTTGATGCAGCGCTTTGCACTTTGGAATTTCGAGCATATGCATTGAGGCTTTTCTTCAGAAATGTGATCCATCATCATTTACGTCAGTTATAGCTTGTGCATGCAAGAACATCTCTTAGCGGCACAGCACTCGACACAAGTGGATGTCTTCCACGACCATGAATGCGCCTAAACACAGCATAAAATGCAATGTGCATACCGAAGAACTGATCGTTTGCGAAACTGCGAAGGAAAAGAAGGAAAGAAAAGCGGCGGAGGTCGGAAAGGACAAAAGCATTAAAATAAAGGGGAAGAGCATTTCATTTGCTTAAAAGTCGCCAGAGTTGAGCTTAAACTTAGAAAAATGTCAAGATAACATTCCGAAAAATCTTCAGCTGATAATTTAAAAAGCTTATGCGGTGTCTGACTATTTTCCTCGCAGTTTTCGGCTCTTTTCTTCTAATCTTGGGAAGAATGAATGCTCCTGTAGACACATAGTATATGTTGTGATGCAATTACCGCAAAAGAGGATGGTAATTTTCAGGCCTTCTATTGAAAATCATCGAAATATTACGGCACCTGTAATAGATGGTTATAGATATAGACGTAAAAAAGACACCTATGAAAACTAATTTTTACAACTTAAAATGCTCTGCACTGCAAATGAGGACCCAATAAATGAGCGGCATTTCATAAAATCAGGCAAATCAGGCGTCATCCAACATTCCATTTAAAATGAATTCTTGGTAAATACATACGGATGGATGGACTTGAAAAACATTAAAAATTGTACATAACTAGGTAAATAACTGGATTACTTTTGATGGCATATGGAATATAGTTCGTAAAGATATGTTAAAGGTAAATGTTGAAAGAATAGAAGGTGCGCAGGAGGTCAAATGAATAGTTACGATGAATTGCTTTGCAATATTTTCTTATGAGACTACCATAACTTGCTGCTAATTCTTTTCCAAATATTTGTCCGCGTAATGAACATTTGCACATACAAATTCGATAAGTGAGGCGAACAATGTGATGCATACTTTTCGCAAGATAGAAACCGCAAATGCGTGGGAAATGTCTTCCATAGAATATGTTCTGTTATTGAAGTCTTCCTTCGGTTGAGCCTCAGCGAACGTCAAATTCAAAATTGTGAGAAGATCACCTGTTATTCAGGTCACTTAAGGATGACCTATGAGGTCATCCTTAAGTGACGTCACGGTTGTATTGGGTTTCGTAACACATACAAAGTAAAATAGTGACTTAGGTTCCCACAAATCATCTTTCGTGCTGCGAAGGTTCCGTATCAAAATGAAAACTGGATACCCTGATGTAATATAATAGGAATAAATACCTTTTTGCTAACAACAATTCTTCAGAGCAGCTTCACAGAACTGAGTGAAAGAAATAATGTTCATATATATTTCCGTCAAGTAAGCAAGTCAACCTCACGGAGGACGGTGCTCCGCCGCGCGGATTAAGCCCTTGCAGCGTTTTCGAAAAGTTGGTTTATTTATCGATGGCGCAAATATGCGCAAGGTTTTATTTCAGATTCCTCTTCAGGAAGCTTCAAAGAACATCGTGGTATAAGTTATCCCGTGACACTCAATGTCACTTTCTACTATTTTCCTCGCTTTAGGTAAAAATTTGCTCTAAAATAAGGGTCCGCCATTTTGTTACGTAAAGAATGTAAATATTCAAGCGTGATCATAAATGCTACGTCTTATGAAGGAGAAAGAATATGCTTATAACATAGAACTATTTTTTATCCGATGATTATCTTCGTTTTGGGTTCACCAGCGGTTTGAAGATGAAGATTTTCGCGAAAAATCGAAGTCCGGAATTTTTCGCAAAATTTAGTGAAGTTTGACCCCTGTATAATTTTAATGTGTATGATCCAACGTAAATGACCTCCATAGTCGTATGTAGAATTTATTCGAGATTGATCATGCCATGTTTCATAGTCCGCACTCAAAAAAAGCGTTTTCGTATTTTTGGCCAGCTTTTTTCGATTCTAGCCCACTGTGCGACGTGTCGTAGTTGAAAGGAATGAATAAAGGAGGAGATTGGGCGAGCGAAGATTTAACATTTACGGCGAATCACGCTAATTCATCACTACGTGAAAATATTTGCCTTTAATAAGCGAATTTGTTGGTCAAATAAATTAAGGAAAAAAGAAGAAGGGCGAATTGCGGAACCAAGGGATCCTAACAAGGTAATGTCGGGAGAGAAAAAGAGCTGGAGTGACGCGTGAGGCGTGTTTCCCATGCGCACGGGTGGAGAAGAAGTTACGACAACCCTGAAATCCGCATTAAATATTCGCGGGACCTCTGAGTAAATTTCGGACCAGCGGGAATCCATTAAAGATGCATTTCGTCGGGTCGTTTCTTCGGCCAACGACGGCAGCGGTCCACAGCGGGCGACGTTAAGGACTTAGTAAATGGTAACTTACGGTTTGCCGGTCATCCCATACTTCAAGACAACCAACGAGCGTAGATCTCCACCGATTTCGCCCAATAAAGACGTTTATTATTATTTTGCTGACCCCCAAACTCACAGCTGCTCACACGGGTAAGGCTGTCGTCACTAACTTAAAGGAATTACAAGTGTGAAAAATAGCGACATGACTGGGACTCGAACCCAGGTATCTCACTTTCTGGGCAGGTATTCTAACCACTGAACTACCATGCTTTTTCAGACATATCATTTACTACGGATTTCTGTTTCAAAAGTTTTGCAATATTTCGCAAAATGTAAAGTAAAGTATCAACAACCGCACCAATAGCATTCTAATTAGCTATGAAATAAACATATGAGCATGAGTTAAATCAATTATGCGTATTCCAAAAAAATAATCAATTATACGTACACAAAAAATACATCGTACTTACTGGCATAATAAATGACATTTTAAGGTAACTTTTAATGCAATAGAAAGCTATTCGGCATATGACACGGAGATGCAAAGTCTTAAACTGAGCGGACGAGGTAAACCGATTTCACGAGCTTATCTCCTAGTGAAATATCAAGAATCCTGAAAAATAAATAACATATTATAAATTTTAAAGTAGGCGAGTCTAAACGTGACACATAAATAGGCACAAGTTACTAATTTACACATAAAATTATATTTTAGTTTTTGCATGGGAAGGATTTTGGCTTAGTACTTTCAAATATAAACCAAAGATACTTACTGAGAAGCTCCAACATTTATACTCCATAACGTTTAACAATATCACATCAATATTTATAAAGTTTTGCTATTTATGGTTATTACATATCTTGAAACGTCACTACTTGGTAGGTTCCTTCGGATAAAGTTAAAAAACCTTTTAACTTGTACTCGTAGCGCATAACCTATGAATATGTAAGGCCAGAGTAGGTTAGATCCACCGTAAGGAAATCCGTAAGCAGAGCAGGCGCTGGATAGTTTAGCATTGTTATTAGTGTTTCGACAGCTGACGTTATTCCGCACTAAGGCATCTAGTGGGAATCGAACCCGGACCGCTTTCTCCGAAGTCGAACACGTTGCCCACTTGGCTGTGTGTTGAGCCTTACTGGATTGTTTAGTTATAGGGTATTTGTATAGGCGACTCTCCTCGTTGGAGATTTACTAAAGGGTTTTTTCTGCCGCCCAGAGTAATTGCAGAAAGACAAAATACACTGATGTCACACTTGTCTTACTCTGTACGTACACGTGTTAAGTGGACATTTTTGATGAGTTAATGATGTTAAGTGAGCATTTTTTGTTAGGTTTGAGTTCGTCGCTACTTTTGTAGAATTGAACAATTTATTCAAAAAGAATATTTCAAGCCATCGTTTCGAAAAGGTACACGTATCATTATTCTGATATAGTCTTTCACAAAAATCATTTTCCTTATGTATGGGCAATGAATCGCAGTAACGGGGGCCAACGCCCTCTTCCGCATTGTAAGGGAAAGAGACCACTGCTATCAGCAGTTTACGCACTACGACAGAGGCATCTCCTCCGATCACATATTTAGCTAACGTATTCACGAGACTGCAGCAATTGAGATAAGCGATTTTCCCTGCCAAAGACCCAATTCCCTCCGTACGACAATGTCGATGTTGCTCAATATTTGAGTGTGCGTGACAATAGCCCCGCGTCCTTGGGAGGGCACGTGCGGTCGATAGTCGGCCCTTTTTCATCCGGAGTGAGAGCGGCTAAAGGATAGTGAAAGTGACTTTTTTAGAAAAATTGGAACTGCAAATGAGAATTTGAAAATTCCTTGAGTAGAAAAGTAGCGGGTATTACTCACTTTTAGCGGGATATGAATTGAACTGTATGAAAATCACTACGAAACACAAGGGAATGGCCGTCAGTAGTATGCAAAGAACAATTCCTGTGTACATTACCGGTGTCTTTAGAGTAGACTCTGACACATTGGTTACAAAGATGGTCTGAATGTGAATGAGTGATTCGATGGAAGGACAAGCAGAAATGGAAATCGAGTTCGTCCTTTGAGCAGTTTGTATGAAAATACATCAGCAAAGGCATTTGTTCAAATAGTGATAGTTGAATAAAGAAATGCAATTTAAAAAGAGTCAAATATCTAATAAAAAATGGCGCCCTCAGCCTGTAGAACTCCACATAGGGAAGTAAAATAAATCATTTAGTTAAGGTAGGTTTTTCCTAAGGGTCAAATAATTAATTTGGATACTAACAAAAATTCCCAAAGTGAGGTCGATTTGAAAGAAGTCTGACGGGACCGGGACACGAACGTGGGTGTTTTCCGACTGGTTGTCCTATCCATCGAACTATCCGGCCAAAACACGTAGACAAGCCATTCGGGCATGCCGTCACGCATTTTTCGTGTCCGTTTCTCCATTTCTATAGGTGCACGCCTTTACGTGCAGATTCACACCCTTATCCTCGTATTTGGAATTATAGCTAAAATATTTTCCCAGAAATAGTAATTATGAAACGAATCATTTATGGAAGTTTTAAATTAGCAGTCAAAATGTTAAGTGTCGGTGATAAAGCGAACTCCATACCGAAATTATTTGGAAAGCAATCGCTTAAGAAAAACGAGGTGGTAAGTCATAGAGGACTTTGAAGATCTGAAATAAAATAAATCAAAATTTGAATATTCATTCGATTGGATGAAAAGTAAACGAAGAGAAAATTAAATAAACGAAAAGTGGACAACGTGATCGCAATGGAGAGACGCAAGAGTCAGATGAATGAATTCAGAAGTCCTTTCTTCAAATCAACAGCTCTTTTGAATAGAGAGTGTCGAATCGTTTCATTGCATGCATAAGAATTTTTGCAAAAAGATGAACGTCTCCAATGTTTAATACTTTTAGGGGAAGAAGCGCATCCAGATTTGCTTCGCTGACTGAGAAATGGCTGCCGTCGTTGTGCTCTATCTTTTCGAAAAGAGATTCATTTTTCCTGCGCCCCTTTTAAGTCGCTGATTATTATTTTCTCATTGGCCAAGACAACATTCTCCTTCGGCATCACTCTCTTTTAAATATCATCCGATGGCTACCTTCACATCGTTACACTGATACCAATTTTCGTGTCCTCCTCAACTATTTTCCAACTTATTAACCGCTATGCACTGTTTGAATTGAAACAGGTTTATGAGCAATGAAGGCTCAAAAAGCTATGAATCACTCGGACTTTTTGATAATTTTTAAAGATTATTATGTTAATGATTAACTCGGTGACAGATTCTGTTCTAAATATTATCTTCCATGTTCAGATGATTTAAGAGAATCATAGCAGACCCGTGAGTAGAAAATGTCAACAGAGCTCTTCTTTTTTGTCTTTCCCAAGAGCAGCGTTTCTCAACATTCTGACTTCCAAAGCTCACCTTCACGTAGACCATAACGTTCACCGAACAATAATTAATCAACGTATTTAATTAATCACCTAATTTAGTTTTACTCTGAACTGACACTGAAATAGACAAAAACAAAGTGAAAGTAAAAAAAGTGCTTCATCAAGTTCCATGAGAGTTCATTACAAGAAAAGAATATTCGAAAAAATAAAGCGGAAAAATTATTCATTGCTTAAATAATATTCTGTCCTCTGATAATGCGATCCACACCAAGAGCTTGCGGCCCACCACTGTCCTGCGGAAAACTTTCGAAAGACTGTCCTTGTAGCCCATCAGTGGTCAGCGCACCACTCATGGCTTTGAGATGCTTTGGGTGGACCAGCGAAAAATGTTGGTAATACTGACAACTTTCTTATTTGTTCAAACCTTATGCAGAACGCAGATGTGTGCTATAATATAATGTGCTACACTTTTTCCGCGAAAACGTTTCTGAAAAATTACAACCTCCTCGTTCTACACGATGTATGAATTTCCAAGAGACCTCGCATACTGCCGTGAACTATATTGCTATGCCCGTACATTGCATTCTGAATCCACTGTCGTCGATATAGAGTAGAGGAGAGCAATCTCATTACAATAACTACAGAATAATTTTTAACGCATGTCTCCATCTTTGAAATACTTAACTTTAGTGTTCCACGGGATCCAAAATTGTAAGTCTAGTGGTTGGAAATGTTGACGAACGCTGCCCAGCCGATCATAATATGGAAACGCTATTAATTTCTCTCTAGGAAAGGAATACGGTTGAATACTTCTGAGCTATTTGCAGGAGAATTCTCAAAACTGTCATTTCATCTACGCGATAGACCGAAAAACTTATACCCAATAGAGTCATAGGTGAGTCGGTGTGAAGCCGATTCATTTACCAGAAGGCATCCATCACCGTCTCACACGGGCTTGTTTTTGATAAAAAGGCTCAAAGGCACGCTTTCCTAAGCACTTCCTCTGCTGTCGGATTCGGAATGATTCGTAGGGGGAAACCAACCAACCAAGGACAGCGAAGACCAGTATGTCCGAGTTGAAAGAGAGTATGTTTGAGGAGACGCAAGGAATGCGAACGAGCGGAATATCAAAAATGCGGAAGAAAGGGGATTGTATCACTAGAATTTTTCTGCTAACGGCGCATCTTCTTTCTTTGCTAATTCATCGCGTCGGGTTACAATGGATCGAGCATAGCAAATTTTCTCATTATACCAATGATTGCCTCTAGACACTTACGTAATCTTGAAATGTTGTCTTGTCGCAGATTATGCGACGCCATTTAAAACTCGTTTGAAATTATTTCATTTCATCCTTTGCTGTTCGTCCAAAAAACTTGAATTGAGTTTTCCTTATGCAATATTACGAAAAGTGTTAGAGTCATTGTGCGTCACTAAAGTGGGCATGTTCTGCTTATGGCTCAGTGAGGAAAGCAAGGGCTCATTCTTCATCTTGCCAAGCAAGCCTCATTTTCCTCTTCGTGGGTATAGGGTATGAGGCGATGGTATAGGGGATGAGGTCCCAACCAGATTACGGTCTGAATACTTTACAGAGAGGTTAAAAATATCTCCTTTGGTTATTTAGAAGGTCACTCGAACTCTATAATAACTCTAAGTAAAAAATCTTGTATGGATTTACTTTTTAATTACTGTATGATCGTGACACTTATCGAATTCGTGAATGGAGTAAAATACTTCGAAGGATAAAGACAATTTTCGAAATGTGAGAGGATGAGTAACCAAAGTAATTTTCTAATTTCGGTACGAGGATGTACGTACTTCTGGTTGCTTTCTAAACTAAAGGAAGAATCACTGAATTTACCTACAGTACAGCCATTATTTAATAAAAAGAGACGTAGGTTAAGTTTATCCAGCACAAATTCTATTCTACACTCAATCATGGTATTTCAAAATTTATTTGCATCAAATCACAAGAAGCCCAGCAACAAAATTTCATCATGCTTACTTAGTAATTTGAAATAAATATGCATTGAATATTAACTATATCCTCTGCTTGTATTATTCCCAAAAATAATAATTCGAAGATGTTAAAAGTTCTGTAAGAATGAATAAATAGAGCATAAAGAGTAAGCAGAGCCTCTCTAAGCATAAACCGTATCCAAATTAACAAAAATTTGAATTCCATGTGAAAATGGGTTTCATACTCCTTAATGCTCAGAGTCTTTTCAGAATGAATTCGGAAAAAGAGTTAATGGGCTCCCGGATAGCCAAGTGAGCAATGCGTTCGGGCGAAAGCACGACACCCGCTGGTTGTGTACGTGCGACATGACCTTAGCTGTCGAAGCACTTTTACAAAATAAAGAAATGTAAAAGCGTTAAGGGTAAGATTCATAGAAAAATAATTGTACGAAATGTGCATCTCAGCGATCAAATGCCATTCATCGATGAATGAAAATACCAGTTCCAAACAACATCATATTATATATAATTTCCCAAGAGCCCGTCCGTTAGTCAGAAACGTTAGATTTAGAGACACGTGGTAAACTGCGTTGGATTTCTAATTACTGGATACCCCGGCATGCTTGATTTCATCCCCGGAAAGACCCGGAGTCGAACCCCGGAGATAAAAATGTGTTTCCATAAGATTGCATACGATTTTTCATTTTCGAGGTTGCAAGGCTTTCTTTCTTCATTAATTAAAATATCTAAATATGATCGGATTTTCAACAAAATTTGTTCATTCGAAGGTTAAATGTGCAACCAATTATCTTATTTTTGCCGTGTTTAAACGTTTAAAGGTCCAATTTTGGAATAATTTGGCTTTCATTTCGAAATTTAATGGAAATTTTCAGATTTTTCTGCACTCGCTACGGCAACCGTCATTGTTGTCTCGGATGAATAAACAAGCTTTAGAAAGAAGGGGTGAGGGAATGAAGTTGTTTTCTATTTAATATCTTTAAGCGTCTGTAGCAACCGAATGTTATTTATAGCAACGTAAATATTTACAAATTATTTCCTGTGAACTTGCATTTTCCTGTAGCGTTGAGAATTTAAAAGTAATACATTTATGCGATTGAAATGATGTTCAGTTATTCTCATCGATTTAAACATTCTTCCGCATTAATTTGGAAAATACTTTCGAATGATATGTGGAGTAATACGACATTCCTCATACCAATATTTCATCATTGAAGAATTTTTAGTTGAATCGCGAGAGCGTAAGTAAATGTGACGATATCAAATCAAAAGTACTTCACAGTGTTGGTCAAAAATTATATATTTTAATAGTCTAAGGTTGAAATTAACTTTTCTTAAATAAATGATGATTTACAATGGCTTTGATGTTCTAAAGTAAAAATCAAGAACTGCATAAATAAGGAATGTCGCTTTGGTTCTGGGCTATATTTGGAATGCTTCTAACCAACCGGAATGTAAATTTATGTAAGTATAATTAGCTACTTAAAATCAAAACTACTTATAAAAGTTTTCAGTGAATCAAAATGCATTAAACGTTAGATATCGAAATCTAGGTAAATTGATATTGCTTAAAATATATAATGGTTTTCATTACCTTCGATATTGTTGTCCGAAAGTTAAAATGAAGAAATTAAGAATTATTGGAAAAAACGTTATGTATAACATCGTAAATATTTGTAATTAAATTTTCTGTTCTTAAATGGGCTTTAGATGTAAAAGTAATTAGTATGTGCGAAACATCGACAACAGTGATATTTCCTAATTCCCCTTGAATTGAAACGTTTTCGAAAATTATCTTGGTAGACATGAATTTTAGCGTGCTAAACTAATTTTAACCTAAAGTTATGTGGCTTTTCAAATATTATGTACGCAAATATCACCCGGGATCATCTTTTAGCTCAAGATTTTTGAAAACATTTATGTATCTCTTAAGCGAATTAATCATCCGTTTAGCTCAACAAACTCATTGACAATCTTGAAACTCGCAGCTTTTAAATAAGGAAATACCATACATACACAGGAGCACAACATACGTTTCCATAAGAGATGTGTAGCGGGGTTCGAGTTTTTTGAGAGTCCACTCAAAAGTACACTGCAACACTAGATGCTCAGTCCCATTGTTCTAATAAACAACTTAACAATGCTACTCCTACGCTAAGCCTCTGAGTATGCTGCCATCTAGCGGCCTTTTAAATATACACCTGCTACAGATGTACGTAAATTACGTTTTCATGACATGCAGAGGTCGTTTCTTTTACAAAATTAAATTAGAAACAATGGCCCTACGAAATCAAGAGAAGTCTCACAAGAAAGGAAAATGAACATAGATTCTGATTTTAGGCACTAAATTTCGTAAAATATATGGGAAATACTCAACCCATTCCTTTGACGATTAAGGCCATTGTTGAATGTTGATTTCATGAATTATCCCATATAAGTGCACGGGGATAGATTATGCGACGCCATTTAAAACTCGTTTGAAATTATTTCATTTCATCCTTTGCTGTTCGTCCAAAAAACTTGAATTGAGTTTTCCTTATGCAATATTACGAAAAGTGTTAGAGTCATTGTGCGTCACTAAAGTGGGCATGTTCTGCTTATGGCTCAGTGAGGAAAGCAAGGGCTCATTCTTCATCTTGCCAAGCAAGCCTCATTTTCCTCTTCGTGGGTATAGGGTATGAGGCGATGGTATAGGGGATGAGGTCCCAACCAGATTACGGTCTGAATACTTTACAGAGAGGTTAAAAATATCTCCTTTGGTTATTTAGAAGGTCACTCGAACTCTATAATAACTCTAAGTAAAAAATCTTGTATGGATTTACTTTTTAATTACTGTATGATCGTGACACTTATCGAATTCGTGAATGGAGTAAAATACTTCGAAGGATAAAGACAATTTTCGAAATGTGAGAGGATGAGTAACCAAAGTAATTTTCTAATTTCGGTACGAGGATGTACGTACTTCTGGTTGCTTTCTAAACTAAAGGAAGAATCACTGAATTTACCTACAGTACAGCCATTATTTAATAAAAAGAGACGTAGGTTAAGTTTATCCAGCACAAATTCTATTCTACACTCAATCATGGTATTTCAAAATTTATTTGCATCAAATCACAAGAAGCCCAGCAACAAAATTTCATCATGCTTACTTAGTAATTTGAAATAAATATGCATTGAATATTAACTATATCCTCTGCTTGTATTATTCCCAAAAATAATAATTCGAAGATGTTAAAAGTTCTGTAAGAATGAATAAATAGAGNCAAAAGAAAGGAAACTGATCATAAAATCTTATTTTAGTCGTGAATCATTCATATAAATTCGAAATCGCGATAAATTTGATAAAATATATGGGTAGAATGCCTAATATCACACTCTTCCTTATATCGCACCCCTCATGTTCTCGGGAAGTATTCGCTGCAACCGGACGGGAACTATCTTAAGTGGTGTCCTGCGGCAAGGGTTAAGTCCTGTAACAGCATTGGTGGAGTCGACAGTTCCGGTTAGTGCGTGTGATTTTTTTCTTAGTTGCGTCATCATACAGAGATCAATAAGTTGTATTTTTAACGAAAACAATGTGATTACAACTTTATTATGACATATTTTTAGGAGTTACAGTTGTAACTGTTGGTCAGTTGATAGTTTCGCCGGTCCTTCCTAATATCGCACCCTCACCTGTAGTCCTAATATCGCACCGTGCGATATTAAGCAAAAAGCAAAATAATACTAACGCTTCGTCGCTTTATTGGTTTTCTGCAACATTGTTGCAGATTCCTCCTAAAAGGAGAAAGTGGACTAAGGAATGTATTTAAAGACCATAAATTTGCAGTGGTTGACTCAGCCGAGTCTGGCGACCAACAAGGAGACCCAGAAGTCCGTACATCACCGACTGAAATAAGTTCGATTGGACAAGAATAGTCTTGCCTGGAACCAGTGGCCTCCAACCACTTTTAAACCAAAGTGATCATCAGCGACAGGACAGTTGTGTATGCTCATCGCCATCAATACTTGGCAGCAGAATTTTCCGGACGGAAATCAACCTCTTGCCGCAATTGAATATCGAAAAGATAAAATAAAGGAAAGAGGACGACCAAGTTGTCCAGTCCTGACAAGTGCACCGTATAAAATGAAACTTGGTGAAGATATTGCTAAGGAAAGGGGGGAAAATGTGACGAAAAATATTTCGGCAAGGCACTAAAGAAAAATAATCAACCAGTCAGAAAAACAAAAAAGAAAAACAAAATAATTCCTAAGAAGGGAACTGTGAGGAATAAGATGAGGAATATCAAACTTGAGTTATTATCCGAGACATCCTCAGAGTCAGACGATAATCCTGATCAGCTATTGAAGACCATCTTTTTGGAGATAAACAATCCATCCCTTTGACGACCAAAGCAATTTTTGAACATTGATTTCATGAGTTATCCTATATAAGTGCATGAGAATAATCATTTCTTATAATTTTTATCAGAAATGTACGTAAAGTAGGCTTTCATGACTTGATAACAGTACATACAATACTATAAATAATGGTAATAAATATATTGTGTTATTATGATCTTATGATTGATTGTTTCTGGCTTACGAGGATCATATATATACAATATTAGATACATTTTTAAACTAAACTAATTTCGGTCATGCTAGACGGGGGTGTTTACTAGTAAAATAAGGAGAAGGGAACGTTGATATGTGGAATTGAGCCGAAATCGGTAGCGTCTTTCCCAGAGAAATAATTTTTGATTGTACCGAATCTTCTCCATAGAAGAGACTGCGAATCTTTAAAACAATCCCGATTGCAGACTGAAGCGTTAGAAAACAATCTCTCGGAAAAAGAGCGGAAGAGGCGACTGAAGCGACCAGCACTTCCTCAGCATCTTCTCAGACATCTCTATGAGTGCAACTTCGAGTGAATCTCGAGCACTTGCAGTAATAGTCAAAGAAGTGGGTTTTCAGAATCCGAAAGTACGTTCATGAGAGTAAAAGCGCCGCCTAAATAAAAAGAGAAGAGGGAGGCATTGTGTGTCTTTCGTGCATCAAGCGATTCCAATGAGTGGTTGCGAGCGACCATTTTAGAGGAATTCACCGATGGCTCAAGTGCTCTTACGCCATTCCCTAGAAAAGATTATCCGAGGGCAGCCGCTATCTAATCCCAGGGATGTCTCTTCTCTCTTTTATACATCCCCAATTATAATTCCTATTTCCTGTGTTTCCTCTCGATTTCTTATACTTATCCCATTCCCCAGAACGTCCTGCTTGTTTTTATGTATCTCCTGTTTATGTATTATGTATCTTTTTTATGTTTTTTGTTTACCTTCTTTGAACAGTTGGTGTTCGGTTATTCATCGGACCGGCATCTTTCTCTAAACGATAACCAACCTTGGATTTTATGAGAGTATTTGTTAATCGTTTTGCAAGCAGAAGAGTGAATACAATCCGTGATATTTTAATCTGACTGTTTTCATTGAATAAATTCACTTGAAGAAATTCTCATTCTATCAAGACCCGCCTTTCATCTGGAATATCGAATCGGAAACAATTTAATTTAAGGGTTAATAAATTAATTATTATTATAAGCATTCAGAAAAGTAATTACCACTAGCAAATAAATACCTCGAAGTTATATTGACAATTAAGTGCTAAGAAAATTTCACGATTTTAAAATTCGGAATATACTATTTCCTTCTCCCTCATATAAATTCCCATCTCCTGACACAGTTAATTAGTTCTCATTATCATCAAAAAATTTGTCGAAAGGAAATTTATTCTGACAATCAATGCATCGCATTTGCGGAAATACGCAGTGCAAGCATTTTAGCTCCGGAAGGTAGTGCGGAACTTCTTCAGCACTGTCCAGACAAAATAATACAGCGCATGCATCAATTAGGCCTCACGCATGCTAACTTTCCGTTCTCCTCTTTCTACGTAAATGAGAATATGTTAGCCTGTCTTTGTCTTGTATATAATTCACTGAATTTCGGTGGTTGTCAACTACATTTCGGTGAATGTCAACTACACGCATTAATTAAATTAATGCGTATATTTCATATTTAAGCTTAAGAACTTCTCAATTGATCCTTGGTTCGATACCACGGCACGTTCGCTTTTACTCTATAAGAAATGTACAGGAAACACAGATAATATTTTGAGCTCCTTCCAGTTTCGATTTTGTCTTGATACCTGAATGTTAGTTATTAGGGAGCATCTAAACTGTAAAATGAACGCTCATCTACCGCAAATACAGTGGCGTATGGCAGAGGGTGTATTAATACCTTACCTAATGTACCATATATGGTATTTCCTAATAAGGTGTGTTCTTGAAACTTAATTAAACTAGAATGGTACGTCTGGGACTGCTACTTGCGTATTGCAGAGGATGTATATGTGCTTTCCTTCTTGTGCCCACATACTCATCAGAGGCACATCCTTCTTAAAATGGGGAGGACAGGGATGTGTTAATGACAATGCAGCTATAAAAACTAACATCAAAGCGGGAGCGTCATTTATGAGCAAAAGGGTTGATTTGAAGTGCAGAATGACATTCAAAATAAATAAAATGTTGAATAAGGTGGGCATAGGAAGTGGGGAGAGATAAACATTAGGACAAAAACAAACAGTTGAGGTTCCACAAGGATAAATTAATAATAGGATTAAGAAGAATCGTCCGAGAGAATGTCAAGGTATGCATTGAAGATAAGAAACAAGATTTAGATTTATCACGAAGCGGGAAGCAAGTATGGGGTCAAGTGATGAATTAGATTCAGAGGGTTGAGAGGAAATAAGAAAGGAAAGAGTGAGAAAGGATGAATGCTAACGTTGAAAGAGAATGAAGAAGGGAATTGTGAAGAAAGGAAGAGTGGAAGGAATTTGAAGGATGGCGTCTCCATTTGGGTAGGAGAGATAAAGCGAAATCCGTGGTAGAATTTCGGGAGAAAAAGACGGCTTTGAAAAATGGACGAATGGTAGAGGCAAAGAATAGGGATCGACTGATTGATTGGATCGCATATTTATTTCGATGAGATTGAATCCGTAAGTGCCTCTATAGTACCAATATCCAATCAGAAAGGGTGGAAAAATGAGAGAAAACAAACCGACGCTTTAGCTCAGAGTCAATGGTATGGCCTAAAGAAACGCAAAAAAAAAAATCCGAAGATTAATAATCTTTAAATAGAATTAAATTTTAATTTGACGACGTTATGCAGATGTTGAAAATTTATAGCCGAAAGTGAGAATAAAGGTATGCAATATTTACTAGAGGACGTTGAGGGAGAAGTATGTTTAAAATTATCCTCTTACTCTCCTAATACGAAAGTTTACGATAATAATAAAAAGAGAAATGCGTAAAAAGGGAATATGATAAGAGAAAACAAGTGATTTCGGCCACAGTGAAACAAGTGGCCTTGTGATCTTGTGGAATAGCAGCTGCTAAGTACGACTGCGTGAACAGAATAAAGAGCGACAGAAGCACTGTATTGGAAAGAAAGTTGATAGTAAGTCTGATTAATTAAAAAATCGATTTTTTTTGTTCTTACGGAATGAAATGGGGAGGAAGACAGTCAAAGAAGACCTTGAAATACAAAACCGGGTAGTAAAGGAGGAGTGGATTTCACAAGATAGTAGAGTAGAAAGAAGAAATATAAAAGATTGATGAGAAAGGAATGATAGTAAAACAAAACTGAAAGTAAATTGCTATTTCTAGGGAGACCGGAAGGCAAGCAAACACCCTGCTGTCATTTGAGGTGCTTTTCCAAATATTTCTGGCCTCCACAAACTGTGCTCCGTTTGTCATTGGATTATAAGGCCATCGATATGGTTTTATTTTTTTGGACGTTGCTTTCCCGACCTTCTCAGAGTGTCCGGTCGATGTTTTATGGGTCGCTCGACACTAATGGGATTGAATTCTTCCGTTGTTAGGTTGAAAGTTGAAATTCCAATGGGGAATTTATTTATGAGATGGCAATTTATATTCCGCACTCAACTCTTCCTTGATTTCCTATCACTTCCAAAGTGCCGTAAAGTTACTATTTTCTGTTTTTCTTTTCTTACTTTTCTAATTCTTAATTACTTCAACAATATTTATTTCATATATACGACGTAAATTTAAATGAAAATACAATGAAGAACTACAATATTACGTTGAATACTTATTATTACAAAAACAATTACGCCATGTAAAGGTACAAATATCTCAACGCAATAAAAAAAATCTGGGCAAAATCTACTCGAAATTTCCAGATTTATTCTTTGGACTAAGAAATGAAGTAGAAAAAGTCTGCCACTTTACGGGCAGGTGCTCTGACCTCTAAGCTACCACGACAGAAGGATCTCTCCTTCAATTCCATGCGGTATGTATGACTGTACTCTGTGTGCTACGGAGGATCCATCAAAGATGGCACCACTCATCCGCATACGCGGGACAACATCGAAGATGCCACCACACCATCATAGAACTCCCAGTCCCCGGGAAATGGGACCCGGGTTCGATTCCCGGCTACGGCAGAATTTTTCTCCTTCATTTCTTAGTCTAAATTCAAGCATGTATATCATGCGTTCCTCCATTGCTTAGATTTATTCTTTAATCAAATTATAATGTTTAACAGTATTAGAATGATTGTTTTTGGATTTACGGATGCTATTTCAATATCATTAACTCTTTAAATTGATTAAATTGGATTAAACAAGCCTTAACTTTGTGGATCTCCTTCCTGAATGATGAAATGATACAATACTTATACGTTAGTATGAAAAATCTTTAAGTGGATCTTATGTCACTTAATCATGCTCCCTAAATTAAGTAAATAATTGTCAGAAGGACAGAGGGAATTGGACGATTCAGAGTCAGTTCGTGGATGAGATATCTGATCCCGATGATACATCCCGCACTGACTCCTGCATCCCTTCTCTGTTTTGGGGGTGTCCTTTGAACATTTCGAAATGGCTTATAAGGAAGGCACAGCTGGGACTCTGGGCCTTCAGCCCACCGATGACTTGACGAGAGCACTTCATCTGCTCGCCCGTCTGACCGATCTTCAGTCGGTCGGCCATGGTTGCCGTCACTAGCCTCTCCAATATCTAGTTAGTAATCCGTTTATTTGTAGTAATTTGTTTAATAAATGTTCTCGGCAAAACCTGGAACAATGTTCTCTAATGTCACTACGGGATAATAATGAATTAACTGCATACAAATTTACGGATAATCATTGAAAAACTTCCAAGCATAGCATCTATTTTTCCGCAGTTATTAATCCTTCTGATTTCCTATGCTGTACAGTTTCTAAGAATAATCTCATTAAATTCTGGGCCTTGTAGGATCAAGCCTAAGATAGCTATGGTAGACAATTCACTTTTCGAAAGGGTTTCCTGTTGGGGTCACAGGACAAAGAAGAGCCAAGTCAATGACGCTTGCGGTTTATGAAAATTCGTATCTTAGTAATATAGGAGATACGTGGGTACCTAACTACGATATACTTCAATAAACTTTTAAAAGACAGGTGAAGAATGTCTGGGAGGTAAGAAGATGAAATTTAATGACTGTAAATAAGTTAATCGTGAAAAGGATGAGAAGAATATTTTCATATATGGAAAATTTCGTGGAAAATGAAAGCTGCAAAGAAAATAGATGTAACATTCCATGGTTGCCAAACTCCGATTTTCAGATACAAATTTTGCATAAACAAAGGCCTTGTGGTCTCAACGGTTAGACAAGTATCAATCATTTTTCCGTAAGGAACTCATTCTAAAAGCCTCCAGTGATTCGGTGCTACTCAAAGGTTATACTTACCTAGTTGGTAAAAAGTTGGATGGTGTCTACCACTCCGAGGCCCCCTCTGACGTAGATAGTGACGCCTCCTCTGGCAAGGTGAAGATGACCACTCCGATCAAAGCATAATGAAAGTGACGTCTTCGAGATGAGGATTGAGGAGGTTACAGCTACAGTTCGATTCTCCGAACAGGGCCGCGAAGTCGCTCCAACGAGCCCACAGGGACTCCACATTCACGTGCGATTCAGTAAATTGGGAACTATGGGTCTGGGAGGTCCGTGCACGTTCGTAGATGATTCCCTCCAACAGTGATTGATATCTTTCTTGAGGTGCGAGATTAAGGAGACACCTCTTACCCTGTTTGCCCTGCCGGATTTTCCCCGGTTTCCACGACAGTCCTTCTTTCACCCTCCTGTGGAAGGCCCTTGGGTCAATTCCGATCTTCCGGAGGCACGGGGTGACTTACTTCTCCGCCTCCTCGATGGCCAGCCAGAATTGCGGGCTCGTCCAAGGTCACCGAGCCCTCGGATGACTACAATTCGCCGCTCCTACTTCCTCTCCCTGCTCCACGCCAGCCATACGTTTCGACGTCGCGTAAAATTACGCCATGTCATAATTGGTCCCTTTGCTGGGATATACGTGATGGCGTTCGACAGGAAGTTGCTATCAAGCACGTACTCCTTGAATCGGGACGCATTCGTGCAGGGTGAGGTGAGGCTGCCACCTTGTTGGCGAGTTCCACGGTCTTCAGGTAAATACACACCCTGTCGTGACTTATCCTCGAGGCGTACAGGACGTCGAGGGGTTCTATGATGACGAGTAGATATTTCTCCGGGCAGAGGCCGGGCATCCGCAAGTACGGCAGTTATTTTGACGGCACCGCCTCCGTCGGCGTCCCTTCGCGGCGTCTCGGCGATTACCAGGTGGTAATCACCAATTTAACCCGGCTGACAACCCGCGAAGAATTTATACATCATACTCGCCGGGAAAGAATCAAGTCTTTCTATAGTAAGATAAACTAACTACCAGAAGTATAAATGTGTTTGTTTGAACAATATTTTTCTACGAAGAGTAATGAAAGGTCAATTAAAAGTAATACTTAGATATTCTTGTACATTTTGCCACATAATTACTGAGGATTTAATCTTGCAGCTATGTCAGTACTTCAACTTAACATTAATTGAGGGAATGGAAGGAGAATTGGATTAGCTTAGGAAAGAAAGACATGTAAAACATTGCACTCGCACGAAGATCCGATGAAACCATTCTTTATCTGCGGGCGCAAGACCTTCGTATGTCTCGTCATAATTTTTGTGGATAGATCAGTTAACTTCTAATGGAATAAAAAAAAATTTGAGTCACCTATTTTTGCTTCTATACAATTGGAAAATCGAAGGGCAAAAAAGGCAACTATTACCCCTACTTGAACATAATGTTTACTTAATCAGCAATCTCGACTGAATCAAAGAAGTAAACAAGTCAATTAGATATGCCATGAGGTAAGCGAGGAAGACACAGAAACACGACATTATAGCTAGAAACGTATTTAAGTTCTCACGAAATAAAGTGCTGGCATATATCAGTATACGAGTAATTGTAACGACACCTTGCACATTCTCTTCGGCGCAATATATTTCGCAGTCAGGACAAATCTTTTCTCTTGCGAAACCGAAGTTAATGTCTGTTCTTTAGAATCGCGAAGTACTGCGCCAAAATAATAATTCCTTTCGTTACTTTTTTCCAAATTTACATTCTGTGATGCATCCTCGGCCAATAAAGATCTATTTTATAATTTTGGTGTTCTAAAATTATCTCGGTGTGTGATAATGCTACTGCCTTCATGTTGGATGCTTTCAGGAAATGTGTTTGGGCAGAGAGTTTAAGCAAGTTCTCATGTCTCCTTATAACTCGTCTCGTCCCAAGAAAGCGGAAGGTGTTAATCGAAACTGACTACCAAAATATTTAAGTACATTCAGTAATTTTTTCATGATTTCTGTTATAGTTAGAAAATTTTTTTGTTAATGAGGACGGTTATCTTAAAAGATTATATAGTATGAGATGAGCACATATTTTTCCATCGATTGAGTCGCTGCGTATTTTTCCGATGCTGGATATTTAATTATGAAGCTTTGATACCACTGGCGACATACAAGAGGTTCTTTTCATGTGACTGCATTGTTTTGAACTATTTCTACGGTATATTTACATAGGTGCATAACTTAAGCATATAATATTCCATTTAGTTAACGAGTCAATTGCTAGAAAGAATCTAAAGCAATGGTTTGCGTGGAGGATGTAATGTCTGCTTCATTAATCTTTACGTGAATAATGATTATTACACGAAAGCATAGGCGCTCATTACAATTTACGAGACTTAAACACCTCGAAGAAAGTGTACTGTTAATTTTGGAGAAGTTTCTATTCAAGTTTCAAAATAAGTTGTAGGAAATACTACTCAATGCATATTGACATGAAGCAGGAATCTTATTAACTAAGCTAATTTTCCTTCAAAGAATCAGTGACCCAGTAAAAAATACTAACAGACATTTATACTTACTGATTATTCATGTTTGAAACTGATTATGGCCTTAATATATTCCTAGCCTCTTTTGGGGTTATTCTATGACTCCGCAGAAGTAACCCTTCTTAGCAAAACTAATTTCGCGCTCAGTTTCCTAAAGCCGGATCAACACGCAACTACCATTTTTCATCTTTCTTATGACAGCTTTCTTAGGACAACCAACAATTTGCTTACCATGTTCGCCTTTTCAACGTGACTTCTTCCACTTTCACATGCCGTTAGTGTTCAAAGCAAATGAGTGTCAGGGAAGACTCTTCTTCATTTTAATGGAAAACAAACGTCAGCGCTGAAATTAGTATAAAAACTGGAAAATATTAAGTAGGCTGAATTAAATAATGAAAAAGAATGACGAAAAGGGAGGAAATGAAGTTAAAGGAGGAGAGAAAAGATGCGAAGAAAGAATGGATTTGCAGAGATTAGCATTCCATGTCAGGGATCAACGGGGGATCCCAGCTTTATATCCACGAGAGCCTATCTCATACATCGATCCTTTCTTCCTCTCTCCAAGTCTTTAAGGCTCATCCATCATAGAAGAAATATGCTAACGTCTCGTCCCCCAAAGTTAAACACGGGCTTCTCATTCGAATGAAAATAAGTACGATGGAGCCAACACAAAAGGATCTATCATTCTTGGTACTTTTTCATCGCCTTAAAAGTGACTGTGAAAGCAATAATTAAAGCAGCTGCTGCTTGCAATCACATTGAAGTAGAACTTGCTTAAGTCAGGCAATCTTTATTTTCTAGGAAGGAATTATAAACTTTCACTCAAGAAATAAAGCAAATATACGTACCTAACATGCATACACTCTGAATTGGTGTAAACTTTAATTCCGATTATAGTTCCTATATATTCTCGATGCGGCTTTCTCTAATTTTCTCGAGAAATCAACTCTTATTCAAATACTAATAGGCTACGAACTAAGGGTTCGACTCGATTCTTACTCGTTTTATTAAAAAGGCATTTACCTTTTGTTGGTTCCTACTCTAAAGTTTGCATAATTTTGAATCAAGCGCACAATCAATTAGAATAAAGTGGCATAAAGGCTCTAAAGTGAGCTTTTTCTTATATATTCCTAATATTTTCAACATTTCCTTTGAAAAATGGCAAAACATAAGTGGTCTTATTTTTGGGAGATTATACTCATAGAAGGAAGAAAAAGTCGAGGCTCAGACCGAGAATATCTGCTTTACGAGGCGAAGTTTCATGCAAATGTAATAGAAAAATTGAGTTTTTTAGGAATTTCCCAAATATATGTTGCAATTCTCAAAGAAAAAAAAGTTTACGCTGTGGTAAAGGATTTTTTTTCAGATGCAAGGAACTTCAGTTTTGAAAGGACTGAAGATTAGGAAAGTTACAGTTTTAATAAGTCCCACCGGTGTTAACCTTTGGTGAGTTACAGTGAGTTTTTCCGTTTTGCTAAGGGACGGATTGCATGACCAAAGACTTACAGCGCGTCTTTACTTTCTTAATAGGTCTGTGGGAGATTTTTATTCATTTTTGAATACTAGTTCATCCATTGAGTACAAATTGTGGAACATTTTTTTCTTATCTTAATAATAGGTGTATTCGCGGAGACAGCTCAGAACCAGTTCGGAACTTCGGCACTTGCACAAAATGATTTTCCTTGCGTACGCGAATGCGCAAAACGCGAATTGCGCAAGCACCGCAGTTCCGAACTGGTTCTGAGATGTATGCGCGAATATAACTATTAATTTATAAATTAGTCAATAATTTATGACCTCCCAGTATATGTTGGTATAGACACATATCAACATTTGATCACCAGGCAGTCTGGGTTGTTAATTGTCGCATAATCGATGGAAGAATCCTTTAATGTGTGAAAATTCACAATAAAAAAGTAAAATAACTTTGTTGAATTTCACAGGCCTAGCAAAACACGACAGGATTCGAAAGGAATCAGTAAACATGATACTCTTATCTATCTCCTAATTCAGACTCGAGGATTCACATGTTTTACACAGGTCGAGCTTTAGATAAACCTGTAGAACTAGTCTTTTCTGTTAATTCTTTTAACTCTCACGACGCGACGGGATTAACGAGAATATTGCGAATCAGATAATAGATCTTAAGTTATAGTTTGCTTTAATTCTGAATAGTTTTCGTGTGTGCAATCGATGGCATTGGAGGGTGTTCACTCCATAGAGGCACAATAAATCACATTCCATTACATCGCCATCACGAAATCCCTTCGAAGAGAAAAATGAAGAATTCGCCGACGAAAATACCTGAGAGAAAATTTTTCCTGGCGACATAATAAGGAAGGGAGATAAAGCGTTCCAAAAAAACCAAGGCCCACAGATTTTCATACCGCGTTCCAAAATCTGATATAAAAGGGAAGGAATAAGAAAAATAACCTCGTTATGGTTGAATGCACAAAAAGGTGAAATTTCCACTGTAGAAAGGGTGAAAAAGGCATCTCATGAGAGGACAATGGAATAAACTTATAAAAAGAAGATGAAGAATAAAGTGGACCTCCGAAGAGAGTCAGTTAAGGGTTGGAAGGAAAAGTGGTTAGATAAATCAGGAGTGAAATGAAAAGAGAGAAATCCAAAAAAAGAAATGATGATCCTATTGCTATCCTACTATTATAGAATTTTGGAATACTAATTAAGAAAATCTAAAGAAAATTCAGCCTTTAATTGTGGACTAGAGATCAACACGCTGTTACTGACTCTAACGACTCCTGTTCGTGCTTCAACACACAGTGTGAACACATCCTCTGAGACTTTTTAATTAACATTGGCCATGTAGTAGTAATTTCAAAGGGCTTCGACAGCTAAGGTTATTTCAGGATCCCCCACCCGGAATCAAAATCGGTACCTATTTCGTATAAATCGAATGCGTTACCCACATGGCTATGCGGAGGAAATTACATTATTAATAAGGTATGAACATACTCCTGGTTTTGCTTCATTACCTCTCTAAAGCAGTTGCTTCCTATTGGTGAAGAGCCAATTCTAACTGACGACGGTATTGGCTTTCGTGTTATAGAAGGGATACATAATTTATTAATATTCTAAAAATATTACGTATTTTATTATTACAGACATAACGATAACCTATTTCCACCACGTTACAAAAATAAAATTTACGTTGTGAAATTACTGTAAATGTGGGTCGTGAAATAAAACGATAAGGTCATTAATAATCAGAGAATAGGGAAATCAGTGTTGTAGAGAGCATAACATAACATAGTGTCGTTAACGAAGCCCACTATGATAGATTTTATTTAAGAGCATTACATTACCTATTTTCTGTCTCGGGGTCTTCCCAACAACTGTGAGAGATAATTTCACTTTTTAACCTATCCTAGTAAACACCCCAGTCAAGTATCACGCAACTTAATTTAGTTTAGAAATATATCTATTATCGTATATATCTGGTACTCTTAAGCACAAAAAAATTCCGATCACAAAAAAATTCAGATCATAAGAANCTTTCGACGGTGGTGACGAATCCATCGAGGTCCTGCACGAGTCACTTACTAAACTACGAAAGAGTAAGCCCTACGCAACCGTATTCGTAGGAGGGGATTTTAATCTTCCTAACGTTAACTGGACGAACTTGTCCGTTACTAAAAACAGTCGAGATAAAAATGTATCGCAGAAATTAATAGATTTATTTTCAGTATTTGCCCTTGAACAGATTAATACAGAAGCAACGCGAATGACTTCTCTCGGAAAAGGCAATATTCTCGATCTGCTTGTCGCTAGTCATCCTTATCTCGTCCAT
Organism: Ladona fulva; assembly: GCA_000376725.2. Lineage (NCBI taxonomy): Eukaryota > Metazoa > Arthropoda > Insecta > Odonata > Libellulidae > Ladona > Ladona fulva. The sequence goes on from KZ309052.1 coordinate 351,921, forward strand.
AGATTATCCGTAGATGAAGGAATATCAGATCACAAAATAATACCCGCAGTGCTTAAGGTAAATGCATTCGTGTTACGAAGCCCCCACGTACGTTATATGTCTTTAAAAGAGCAGATTTCCACGCGTTTAAGAAATTTATTAAAGCAAACAGTTATGCATTTATTAGTTTTATTCAGGAACATTCGGTAGACGCGAGCTGGTCCGAGTTTCTTCGTATCCTTCGCGAAGGTACCTTTAGATTTGTTCCGACGAAATTGGTACGAGATCGCCAAGAACCACGATGGGTTAACCCGAAATTACGTTCTCTCCGAAGAAGCACCTTGTTGATAATAATGGAGAGACAGAAACAGATGCCAGTGATAAAGTGAACATTCTTAACCAGTATTTCCCCTTTATCCCCTTTGGGAAGCCCCAGGATTATTTAGTCGGAATGCATTGGCGTGTTCCTTTCTTCGGACCGGAAACGATCTTCCAGACTGCCCAACGTTGACCCCCGGACAGTTTTCGCAGCTAAGGTGGTAGATGCAGCTTCTTTCCTCAGGAATCCGTAGGTATCTGATAAGTTACTGCTCTTTTTGACAACTTAGGTTTGTTAACCGAGCTTTGATCCAAAAAGAATGGTTTGATTTATGATAAAAAGTACATCCATACCAGAACATTAAGCAATCACTCAACAGAAAAACTCTAAATTGATGGGTACCTTGGACTGGCCATGTATTGATGATCTTTGTAAGAAATCCCCGTGCACTTATAAGGGATACTTCATGAAATCAACATTCAACAATGGCCTTGGTCGTCAATGGGATGGGTTGTTTATTTCCCAAAAATTTTAAGAAATTTCTGTGCGTTTTATCAAAATCCTAAGAAGTTCGGATCTATATCTATATTTACGACTAAAGTAAGAATGTGTGATAATTTTCCTTTCTTCTGACACTTGTCTCGATTTCGTTGGACGATTGTTTCTAATTTAATTTTGTAAAAGAAACAATCTCTGCAGGTAATGAAAACCTATTTTATAATTTTTTATGGAAAAATATACTAACTGAATCCACTACTTCGGCCTCGATTTTGTGGTAGCTATTCATGATGAAAAGAATAAGAAAACACTTATACACGTCACCACAGTATAATTTAATGAAACGACCTAGGTTTCGACGCGTCGCACCATCGTCAGGTAACACAATTTGGTAAACACTATGACACCAATGAAATACCAAAGAGAGATCCCAACCTGAACTAACAAATGCTGCAATATGACCTAGTTGTCGACGCACCCTAAATAAAATCAACAACAATTGTTCATTATACTGCCAGGACTGCAGAGCTGGTAGATCGTAGGATATTGGAGGAAAATGGGGCTTTTTTAGGTTAGACAATAGGGAATCAATGCAACTTTTCGTAGATTTAGTTTCAGAAGTTAGCACCTCAAATGGGAATGGAATCACGCAGTTAATAACAGGCAAGCAAGTTAATAAAATTAAAAATCAATGGAGAGAATCAGTTAGATATGTTGTGCCGTTACACAGATATAACTCTAGGGCCATTCCATGTCAAGTGGACCAACGGTCCCCGCTCGACCATCACCGACTTCAATGAAATTTTGTGTGAATATAACTTTATATCCTCTATGAACATCTCCCAAGTTTGACATCCATCGATGAAATATTTGCTGAGATATAGTCGTTTGTTTGACCCCCTACCGCAGCCTTCTACAGTTAGACATCGATTTTTAGCAAATTTGAGACACGTTATCTCACGCAGTATTCCGTTGAGCAAAACAAAACTTGGCATTCTTAAACAACCTATGTTGCTCTATTACAGAAAATAATAACACATCTTTTATGAGCGAAATCTCCGAAGAAAATTTGAAGCAAAATCGGCCCAAAAAATTATGGCTCGAAAAAAATTTAAAGTTTGGCATTTTATATCTTTTGAAATGAACATAAGATAAAAACGAAACTTTGTGCCTTATAACTACTCTATACAAAGTGTCGGAATGAAAAGTTTAATTTTCTAAATGTCGTCCGTTAGTTTAAAAATTGAGTGCAAATATTGTGATTTTCGTTACGACGCCGAAAATAGGGTATATTCAGCTAACGTTTATGAAAAAATACCTTCGTGAAATCTTTCCGAATTGCATTTATAAGAAAGAGCATACTTTTATCCCTCTAAAAACCTGATTATGGATTTTCATCGCGGGAATATAAGGCCCGAGAAATCGGGATTAAAGTGAAGTTACCTCCTCCTAAAAATTGTGGCGCGAAAAAAGTTTAAATTTTAGCATTTTATATCTCTGCAAAGAAACATAACATTAACGCTATACTTTGTATCCTATAATTACTTTATACAAAGTGTACGAATTAAAAGTTTCACTTTCCGAATGCTTTCCGTTAGTTTAATAATTGACTGTAAATATTAATAGATATTAATTTTAGTTCAAATTTACGCCGTAATATCAAGAGTGAAATTTGCGAAGAAAAAAACCTAGTCGTTGTGAACTGTAGAAGTATTCGTAATAAACGGGCGGAATTCTTTGACCTAACAAGGAAAACATCTGCCGATATAATATTAGGAAATGAGAGTTCAGCGAAGAAGTAGCATCTAGTGAGATTTTTCCTCGTGACTACACTGTTTATCGCAAAGACAGGTGATAGGTTAGGAGGTGGAGTATTTATCGCTGTTAGGAATAACTTAGTTAGCCAATTAGAAGTTCTGCAAAATCGAGAAAACTCTGAGATGATCTGGTGCTCTGTGTCTGATAGGCATGGTAAGAAAACTTATTTCTGCTCTTTTTATCGTCCTTTCGACGGTGGTGACGAATCCATCGAGGTCCTGCACGAGTCACTTACTAAACTACGAAAGAGTAAGCCCTACGCAACCGTATTCGTAGGAGGGGATTTTAATCTTCCTAACGTTAACTGGACGAACTTGTCCGTTACTAAAAACAGTCGAGATAAAAATGTATCGCAGAAATTAATAGATTTATTTTCAGTATTTGCCCTTGAACAGATTAATACAGAAGCAACGCGAATGACTTCTCTCGGAAAAGGCAATATTCTCGATCTGCTTGTCGCTAGTCATCCTTATCTCGTCCATAGATTATCCGTAGATGAAGGAATATCAGATCACAAAATAATACCCGCAGTGCTTAAGGTAAATGCATTCGTGTTACGAAGCCCCCACGTACGTTATATGTCTTTAAAAGAGCAGATTTCCACGCGTTTAAGAAATTTATTAAAGCAAACAGTTATGCATTTATTAGTTTTATTCAGGAACATTCGGTAGACGCGAGCTGGTCCGAGTTTCTTCGTATCCTTCGCGAAGGTACCTTTAGATTTGTTCCGACGAAATTGGTACGAGATCGCCAAGAACCACGATGGGTTAACCCGAAATTACGTTCTCTCCGAAGAAGCACCTTGTTGATAATAATGGAGAGACAGAAACAGATGCCAGTGATAAAGTGAACATTCTTAACCAGTATTTCCCCTTTATCCCCTTTGGGAAGCCCCAGGATTATTTAGTCGGAATGCATTGGCGTGTTCCTTTCTTCGGACCGGAAACGATCTTCCAGACTGCCCAACGTTGACCCCCGGACAGTTTTCGCAGCTAAGGTGGTAGATGCAGCTTCTTTCCTCAGGAATCCGTAGGTATCTGATAAGTTACTGCTCTTTTTGACAACTTAGGTTTGTTAACCGAGCTTTGATCCAAAAAGAATGGTTTGATTTATGATAAAAAGTACATCCATACCAGAACATTAAGCAATCACTCAACAGAAAAACTCTAAATTGATGGGTACCTTGGACTGGCCATGTATTGATGATCTTTGTAAGAACTCTGATTCCTTTTCTGCATTTTGGACAATATTTATTGATTCATTTAAATACTGTATGCCTGAAAAGACCAGAAGTGATACACCTGACACACGTAAAATAAACTGGTTTAACGAAGCTTTGCTAAGAATGAGGGATAGACTATTAAGTCCTTATGAACAAGTAATTAGCAATCCTAACCCAGAAGTAAAATCTCAATATTTGGAACTAAGTAGAGATTATAAGAAAGCCATCAGGCAAGCAAAAATAGAAGCAAACAACAAATACATTGCCACATCAAATAATAAATCAAAAGCATTATGGAATGTAATCAAAGCTGATACACAATTCAAGTCAGAAAATTGCTTAACTGACATGTCACCCGATATTTTTAATAATTACTTCACCAATGTAATTGACAAACTACTGGATGCCTCAAATATAAATCAGCATAATGAGTGCAAACATAAGCTTTCTCAATCAAGCCTGAATTCATTTTACCTAGTACCTACTACTGAAAGAGAAATATTCAACATAATTACCTCTTTAAAAAACAGTACCTGCTGTGATATATACGGCATGAATTCAAAGTTGTTGAAAGGCATTGCACATGTTGTATCACATCCACTTTCCAAAGTAATTAATCAGATATTTGAATCAGGCATTTACCCAGAAAAATTAAAACTCACCAAAATTATCCCAATATTCAAGAAAGGTGAGAAAAATGACCCTTCAAGTTACAGACCCATATCCATAATTCCCATTTTTTCTAAAGTAATAGAGAAAGCTCTATTTTCAAGAATTTTTAAATACTTTGAAGTGAACAATTTGATAAGTAACACACAATTTGGTTTTCTCAAAGGTAAAGGTGCAATTGAATGTGTCATGGCAATGATTAGTGATGTATATTGTTCCTTAGAAGGTAATGAAAGTACTCTTGTTTCCTTTAGTGACTTTTCTAAGGCTTTTGATAGTGTTTCCCAGCCAAAGCTTCTCTCAAAATTATGTCATATGGTGTAAGAGCTACTCCTTTGAGACTCCTGGAGAGTTATATTAGTGGCAGATGTCAGTGTGGGTCTGTTAACAATAAGCTATCTGGAAAAAATGTAGTAAAGTATGGGACTCCTCAAGGTTCGGTCCTAGGACCTTTCCTTTTCCTAATCTATGTGAATGATCTGAGTCATTCCTACAATGCTAAAGTATTTCAATTTGCTGATGATACTGCCATCTTAGTAAGAAATAAAAAATTGGATGTTGCAGAGTCTCAAATAAAGGCTGAAACAAATAAAATAACTAATAAGTTCAATCAAAACCAACTCATTGATAATCCTGGAAAAAAACAAGATATTACATTCTCTCTTACCAGTAACCTAGTAAATGATAATCAAGAATCTGTGAACTACCTGGGAATTATAATAGACCAACGTCTTAACTGGGGGGACGCCATCAGAAACCTAGGATAAAAGTTAAGTAGACTCACTTACCTACTTAGTAAACTGGCTCTGGTTGTTACAGCAAATATACTGAAGGTTGCATACTTAGCAAACTTTCCTTTCAACAATGACATATGGTATCATGATATGGGGACACTCTCCCCATTGNGAATTAGTTTCCTAGTGAAAAGTTGTTCCTGTTTTTTCTTCCTGGTATGGATTACCACAAAGTAACTCGCAGTTCGGTGGATTTTATTATATATAATTGCAAGAAGTTTTTTTTACCTCAACAATCAAAATTATGTTCGTTGCTATTAACAAAATTAGGTTGCTACAAACGCCTAAACAATAAAAACACGATATTAAAAGCATTTCATTGTTATATATTTGCAAATGTTTTAATACTTTAATTAACTCATAATTTTAAAGAATTGGTGTGGTTAGACAAAAATATTCTCTTAAAACGATTCATCTAAACAATTTTGTAAGACCTTTGTTTCTAATTAAATTCTGTGAATAAAACTACCTCTGCAGGTAACGGAAACGTACTTTACTAAATAAACAACAGCTCAACCCTGATTGGCCAAAAATCGACCATCTGAATGAAGATAATTGTTAATTCTGAAATTGTTGAAATCGCTGCCCTTTTTTAAAATTATACAGAGAGAATGTATCTCTTCCGAAGCTCAAAGTGTCATAAGGGATATTGGGGTTATCCGAAACACTGAGACGAACTTCAGATACAACTGTCAAGAGGCATTTGCTCTAAAGTTTAAAACTTCCCCAGGAATGAGGATTATCTCCGGAAGAGAAGTGCCCATAAAATTCAGTGCCTACTAATTGATTTGAGGAACACACTTTTTTGATGAGAATTCAAATTGCGACTCGTAGTTTTTCCTTACCGAATTGGATCTTTAATATTGGATAATCAAAATGTGAGGTACATGTAAATATCACCATATATATAAAAAGCAAATGTCTGTCCGTCCACCTATTTATCTCAGTCCGAACGCCCGGTGTTTTAACCCCCTGCCACACTCCGTAAGGCGGCTTGCAGGGTATTTATTTAGATGTAGATGAATATTCGTAAAATTTTTCGGAAATAAACAACAGCTCAACCCTGATTGGCCAAAAATCGACCAATCAGGAGAAAGAAGCAGATTGATATATAGGAGTATATAAAGCGGACCAAAACATTTAATTGTAATGGCCAAATTATGGTATTGGGTAACTCACATAACAACCACTAGATGGTTAATTGTGCAACATTGTCGTCGAGTCATACCGAACACTTTTCAATTTCAATTGATTTCATCAGGTATCTAAACCCATCCCTTTGACGACCAATGCAATTGTTGATCGTTGAATTAATGAGATATCCCATAAAAATTCACGGGATAATCAGTTAGCATACTTTTCAATAAGAAATGTAAGTAAAGTACGTTTCCGTTACCTGCAGAGGTAGTTTTATTCACAGAATTTAATTAGAAACAAAGGTCTTACAAAATTGTTTAGATGAATCGTTTTAAGAGAATATTTTGTCTAACCACACCAATTCTTTAAAATTATGAGTTAATTAAAGTATTAAAACATTTGCAAATATATAACAATGAAATGCTTTTAATATCGTGTTTTTATTGTTTAGGCGTTTGTAGCAACCTAATTTTGTTAATAGCAACGAACATAATTTCAATCTTTTACTGTCCTCGGAGCTAGGTATTGGAACGATCTACCCAGTCCCAACATTAAAGGCCTCTCATTTAATACCTTCAAACACACAGTCTCGAACATGCTACTAAACAAGGACAATGTGAATTAATTTCACAGCACATCAATGCCAAATATCTCCCCCCACTTTTACTAACACAATTAACGTTATTGCCATCGAATTGATAGCTTATTTTATTATTAGCATTATCATGTTTATAATAACTTTGAATTTATTACTGTTACTAACCTTAATGTTAGTTTATATTTCCTATTTTACTAAAATTATTTTTATTTAATTACTAATAGTTGTATTGATTTATATATATGTATATATATGCATTTATGTAACACTTGTAGTTGATTTTCTTATTCTTCTCTTTTTGTATTAAAAAAACACAAGTGAAAACCACCCGTAATATACCGTATTCTTTCCGTCTACTTTTCTCCCCCATTAATTATTTTCAGACACAAGACCTCACCCGCAGTTGAAGACCACACACTCACCATGGAACCCAATCATAGGACGGGACGGAAATGCCGACATTTTAATTCATCTTTTTTTTTT
>KZ309052.1:359914-385773 GCA_000376725.2 Ladona fulva
TTTCAAGTCATGAAAGCCTACGTCACGTAAATTTATTATGAAAATTATAAGAACTGATTATTCCCGTGCACCTTATGAGATAAGTAATCAAATCAACATTCAACAATGGCCTTGTCTTTTTCCCAAATATTTTATGAATTATATCCGTGTTTTTTATCCAAATGCTCGGAAGTTCGGATCTTTATCAATAGTTTACAACTAAAATAGGAATTCATGATTATTTTCTTTTCTTGTGACTTCTGTCTCAATTTCGTAGGACCATTGTTTCTAATTTAATTTTGTAAAAGAAACAACCTCTGCATGTAACTAAAACGTACTTTACGTTCATCTCTTATGGAATCGTATTATGGGCTCCTGGGTTCAAACCCTGGCCTTTACAGAGATGAGAATAGTTTTCCTGGGGTTTCAGCATCGTAGAAAGACAATGCAGTTTGTTTCAGGTCTCTAAGTCAAGCCATGTCTGAGATAAATAGGAGACGGGCAGACATTTACTTATTGTAAATTATTATATTTATTTGTTATTTTATTGTAATGAAGTGTTTATGTCGTAAAGTTCAGTGTGTGTTTATTTTTGACATTGTGAACTTTTTGTGATTGTACGAGTGTTTTTTTTGTTTTGAAATACCCGAATGTCGTGTGGTGGCGCACGGGTGGCGAAGTGAGGACTTTTGGGTATGAAAATAGAAGAGGGGGGATCGGCGAGTTTATCTCAAGGGTCTGTCGGCGGCAGTTTGAGGGAGTTGGGAGCGTGAGGTCAAGGGCGAAAGAAAAACGCTAGCATCGAATCAGCAGGGCTGGTGGAGCCTGACAAGGAACCAGCGAGCCGAAGACCGCGCGTGGGATCCCGGCAGCAGGAGTTGTGTGGCCGAGAACATATTTTTGTTTAACCGAAGAATAAGAATTGAAGATTGTTAAGAATAATGCAGAATATACCTATATTATATGTCAATGTTATTATTGAGCAATTCATTTCCGTCAACATCAATATTGACGATGTAACATCGTCAATATATGTTGACGGAAATATAAATTAACATGGCACTTGGCTTATGATCAATTTTGGATCAATACCTCAAATGTAGAAAATACCTACAGTATATGTAAATGTAAATACTGAGCAATTCCTTTCCGTCAACATCGAAATTGACGATGAATCATACTTATCTAATGTACCACTAAGTGTAGAATATGTTGTACATAACGTCACTAAACCCACCAGCGCAAAGATAATTTCTATTATTAATTGAGTAATTGCAAGCAAATCGCTGCCCTTTTTTAAAATTATACAGAGAGAATGTATCTCTTCCGAAGCTCAAAGTGTCATAAGGGATATTGGGTTATCCGAAACACTGAGACGAACTTCAGATACAACTGTCAAGAGGCATTTGCTCTAAAGTTTAAAACTTCCCCAGGAATGAGGATTATCTCCGGAAGAGAAGTGCCCATAAAATTCAGTGCCTACTAATTGATTTGAGGAACACACTTTTTTGATGAGAATTCAAATTGCGACTCGTAGTTTTTCCTTACCGAATTGGATCTTTAATATTGGATAATCAAAATGTGAGGTACATGTAAATATCACCATATATATAAAAAGCAAATGTCTGTCCGTCCACCTATTTATCTCAGTCCGAACGCCCGGTGTTTTAACCCCCTGCCACACTCCGTAAGGCGGCTTGCAGGGTATTTATTTAGATGTAGATGAATATTCGTAAAATTTTTCGGAAATAAACAACAGCTCAACCCTGATTGGCCAAAAATCGACCAATCAGGAGAAAGAAGCAGATTGATATATAGGAGTATATAAAGCGGACCAAAACATTTAATTGTAATGGCCAAATTATGGTATTGGGTAACTCACATAACAACCACTAGATGGTTAATTGTGCAACATTGTCGTCGAGTCATACCGAACACTTTTCAATTTCAATTGATTTCATCAGGTATCTAAACCCATCCCTTTGACGACCAATGCAATTGTTGATCGTTGAATTAATGAGATATCCCATAAAAATTCACGGGATAATCAGTTAGCATACTTTTCAATAAGAAATGTAAGTAAAGTACGTTTCCGTTACCTGCAGAGGTAGTTTTATTCACAGAATTTAATTAGAAACAAAGGTCTTACAAAATTGTTTAGATGAATCGTTTTAAGAGAATATTTTGTCTAACCACACCAATTCTTTAAAATTATGAGTTAATTAAAGTATTAAAACATTTGCAAATATATAACAATGAAATGCTTTTAATATCGTGTTTTTATTGTTTAGGCGTTTGTAGCAACCTAATTTTGTTAATAGCAACGAACATAATTTCAATCTTTTACTGTCCTCGGAGCTAGGTATTGGAACGATCTACCCAGTCCCAACATTAAAGGCCTCTCATTTAATACCTTCAAACACACAGTCTCGAACATGCTACTAAACAAGGACAATGTGAATTAATTTCACAGCACATCAATGCCAAATATCTCCCCCCACTTTTACTAACACAATTAACGTTATTGCCATCGAATTGATAGCTTATTTTATTATTAGCATTATCATGTTTATAATAACTTTGAATTTATTACTGTTACTAACCTTAATGTTAGTTTATATTTCCTATTTTACTAAAATTATTTTTATTTAATTACTAATAGTTGTATTGATTTATATATATGTATATATATGCATTTATGTAACACTTGTAGTTGATTTTCTTATTCTTCTCTTTTTGTATTAAAAAAACACAAGTGAAAACCACCCGTAATATACCGTATTCTTTCCGTCTACTTTTCTCCCCCATTAATTATTTTCAGACACAAGACCTCACCCGCAGTTGAAGACCACACACTCACCATGGAACCCAATCATAGGACGGGACGGAAATGCCGACATTTTAATTCATCTTTTTTTTTTNAGACATTTACTTATTGTAAATTATTATATTTATTTGTTATTTTATTGTAATGAAGTGTTTATGTCGTAAAGTTCAGTGTGTGTTTATTTTTGACATTGTGAACTTTTTGTGATTGTACGAGTGTTTTTTTTGTTTTGAAATACCCGAATGTCGTGTGGTGGCGCACGGGTGGCGAAGTGAGGACTTTTGGGTATGAAAATAGAAGAGGGGGGATCGGCGAGTTTATCTCAAGGGTCTGTCGGCGGCAGTTTGAGGGAGTTGGGAGCGTGAGGTCAAGGGCGAAAGAAAAACGCTAGCATCGAATCAGCAGGGCTGGTGGAGCCTGACAAGGAACCAGCGAGCCGAAGACCGCGCGTGGGATCCCGGCAGCAGGAGTTGTGTGGCCGAGAACATATTTTTGTTTAACCGAAGAATAAGAATTGAAGATTGTTAAGAATAATGCAGAATATACCTATATTATATGTCAATGTTATTATTGAGCAATTCATTTCCGTCAACATCAATATTGACGATGTAACATCGTCAATATATGTTGACGGAAATATAAATTAACATGGCACTTGGCTTATGATCAATTTTGGATCAATACCTCAAATGTAGAAAATACCTACAGTATATGTAAATGTAAATACTGAGCAATTCCTTTCCGTCAACATCGAAATTGACGATGAATCATACTTATCTAATGTACCACTAAGTGTAGAATATGTTGTACATAACGTCACTAAACCCACCAGCGCAAAGATAATTTCTATTATTAATTGAGTAATTGCAAGCAAATCGCTGCCCTTTTTTAAAATTATACAGAGAGAATGTATCTCTTCCGAAGCTCAAAGTGTCATAAGGGATATTGGGTTATCCGAAACACTGAGACGAACTTCAGATACAACTGTCAAGAGGCATTTGCTCTAAAGTTTAAAACTTCCCCAGGAATGAGGATTATCTCCGGAAGAGAAGTGCCCATAAAATTCAGTGCCTACTAATTGATTTGAGGAACACACTTTTTTGATGAGAATTCAAATTGCGACTCGTAGTTTTTCCTTACCGAATTGGATCTTTAATATTGGATAATCAAAATGTGAGGTACATGTAAATATCACCATATATATAAAAAGCAAATGTCTGTCCGTCCACCTATTTATCTCAGTCCGAACGCCCGGTGTTTTAACCCCCTGCCACACTCCGTAAGGCGGCTTGCAGGGTATTTATTTAGATGTAGATGAATATTCGTAAAATTTTTCGGAAATAAACAACAGCTCAACCCTGATTGGCCAAAAATCGACCAATCAGGAGAAAGAAGCAGATTGATATATAGGAGTATATAAAGCGGACCAAAACATTTAATTGTAATGGCCAAATTATGGTATTGGGTAACTCACATAACAACCACTAGATGGTTAATTGTGCAACATTGTCGTCGAGTCATACCGAACACTTTTCAATTTCAATTGATTTCATCAGGTATCTAAACCCATCCCATTGACGACCAATGCAATTGATGATCGTTGAATTAATGAGATATCCCATAAAAATTCACGGGATAATCAGTTAGCATACTTTTCAATAAGAAATGTAAGTAAAGTACGTTTCCGTTACCTGCAGAGGTAGTTTTATTCACAGAATTTAATTAGAAACAAAGGTCTTACAAAATTGTTTAGATGAATCGTTTTAAGAGAATATTTTGTCTAACCACACCAATTCTTTAAAATTATGAGTTAATTAAAGTATTAAAACATTTGCAAACATTTTAAAAAATTGACTCCTATTTAAACCTGTTACTTTGAGAAACCACAGCAATTTTACGATTCATTGCCAAGCCTTTAAAAACTGGTGCTCAGCAATGCCAATTTTAGAATTCCTTACCTATTTTGCTCGAAGCTTTGTGTCATTAAATTAACCTTTATCTTTCGTCTCACCTTAAAGTTGTCATAAAATTTAAAATAATCGCTCGAAACTTTCCATTTCCAGGGGAAAGGAGTTACCGAAAAGAAAAGAGTGGATTCCTTTTTTTAGCAGAATTTCAAAGCAGGAGCAATGAAAACGTTTAAAAGGGCATTCGTAAAAAAGTTTACTTCTTAAGACAGTGAGATGCAAGCTGGAAAAAAGAAATAAAGGAGGAAAAAATGCATTTAAGTGCTTTCCGGAGCAAAACGAAAGCGTAAAGAGTGGGGGTACCGTGGGAGTGGAATGACTAAGAGTGGTGAACGAAAAGCTTAAGAAAGACGAAAAAGTTTTCCATTTTTCTTTGGGTAGAAAAAACGACAAGGAGCTCTTATAACGAGAAAGAGGGAGGGAGGGATGGGGAGAAAGAAGATGAAAGACGGAATTAAAGAGGGAATTGAAAGAGGAGGGAGGAATGAAAGAGACAATGAAAAAGAAATAAAGGATAAAAATATGAGATAGCGAAAGAATGAAGAAAAGTAAAAATGAGAAGAAAACAATAATGTTTACAGAAGAGAAGATCGAATAAAGAGTTAGCTTCCTTAGGAAATTTATATACAAGAATTAATTCGCTTAAGAAATTTTCAACGAAAATTTAATGATTTATATTAATGATTATTCTGATACTATGCCGCATCAAAGAGCCTTTGTAATCCCGGAATGGGGAAATGAATATTAATATATATTCCCTGAGGATACGCTCATTGATAACCCCAAGGGGTGGATGACAGTATAGGGCTTATACTAAAGAAGAAATTGGTTCAAGATCACATGTTCTTGTGTATAAATGTTGATAATCAAGCTGTGATTTACGCCCTTTCTAAAAGACGTGGTTTATTATTCCGAAATGATAATATTGTAGACACGTTTCTTCGTATAATAAAGAATTTGCCCCGAAGGGTGACCTGACGCTTCGTTCCCGGACGTCTGACCGTCTCTCTATGAATATGTCAGCACAATATGGCGGACGGGCATATAAGTAGAGGGTTCATACGCGAGAAGGAGGGGTTTTGATTTGCCCAGGGGCGGAGCCCAGATCATCATCATATACATAGTTCTCTGTGAATACTACAGTATTCTTTGATTGTTTCCTCAAGTCTTTTGTAAAATACTCATATCTTTCCCAATATTGAGTTGAAGAACCAAACTGCGATAAACTCAATAATCTTATTCCAAATTCCCTCAGGATTCACCACACAGAATAAAATATCAAGTAACCATGTGACCACTTCTTACGTATTATTCCATCATTCCCTTCGCATACTAAATTAAATATTTCACGTTCAGATTATCTTCAAAGCATTCAGATTTGTGTATACCATACAAATGTTATTTGTTCTACATATTAGAAAACATTTGCTACCTTTTTAGCCACCTGGGTGACGTTTTATTTAGGTATTTCTGGTTATCTTTCACTCTTTCTGCTTTTCGTCGATGGAATCTCCATGGCTGCGAATATTATCTTCTCTCCTTCTCATGTGTTTTATCCTTATCTTCATCTCTTACTTTTTTTCCTCTTCTACTTTCTTTTCCCCGTTTCATCCAATCCTCGTACTTTGAGACAAGGCGCACTGAACATCTATTAATCCCTCGTGGAACATTTCTCATTTCACCGGACTTCCCTTACGACCTTTTCCGCTCCCTGTTCACTATCTCCCCCCGATTGTCCTTAACGTAGATATTTTTTTATCTACCGCTTATCCGTCCCCATTTTTCTTCTCTAATTTATATCGAACCATCAACAACATATATATCCTAACTTCGAATTTCATAGCGATAAGAACATTTATATATTTACATTCCTAGGTCATTTTATCTTACCTTTAGAACAATTTCATTCCCGATACGCCATCTTTGGTTCAGAATACCCTCCTGATGAAAACGTTGTAATGTTTTTGCTTAGCCTGTCATGGCGCTCAACGGAGAAAGAAAATTAGGCTACGATACAAAGCACAATGCTCCTTCTTTTCGCGTATATATTGCCACTCTCAAACGCATCAATAATTAGGTAGCTGAAAATGGTTATTTTATGATACATTTTCTAAAAGCTTTTAAAAATTAATGGCGATACATTGTCCACAGGTTATAACTTTAGAACAGTATGTCTTCATTTTTATTTTCACGAAATTTTCACCCAATTTTGCCTGCAAGAATCAACGATAACTTTTCATACATACACACTAATTACCTCGAAAGTGTTTTTAGAAACCGAATATAAAGGTAAAAAGCATCTATTTTTCACGATATTAGAATTATGATAAAATATTTTAGAACGTGAAGAATACTTCGTGTTAAAGAAAATCTTAAATACAAACTTGGTCGAAAAATAATTTGCAAACCTTAAAAGTTATTACGGGGAATACAGACAGAATTTGCTCCATATAAACTCTTCTACATGAGTCGGAACATTATGAAAAGGCGTGAATAGTTAAACAGGTGTTAAATGCAACAGTTTCAGATGTTCATTAACCCTCGAGAATTTATTTGTTTAATCGTTTATTCGAAATCCATTTCTTGACGTGTGAAAGGACTCTGGAGCTCCTCCACGGACCCCCTGAATGACTGGCTTACGGCCACCAAATTTTCATTTTAGGATTAAGAACTCTACTTCCTTAAGATCTTTGAAAGACAAACTATTTAATCATCATTTATTATTTAAATTAATCTTGTTTTGTTTTCTTTATGTATTTGGTAAATTTTTTAACATAATCAATATGCGTTGGCCGGATATCGTGGAAGGCCATGAAAAATTTCTAAATAAACTAAACAAGTAGTTGGTAACATCCACCAAATATTTATTCTACGACCGGTTTCGGCTCAAAAGATGCGGCCATCCGTAAAGGTTCGCAACATAGTTTTAGCGACAAAATTCATTCGCTCCAGGGCATTTCCCCGACAAACTTTTTTCCCCACACAGCGTTTTCGCTGCGGGAAACTTATGTTTAGACAACCTTTGTACTTGGGTTGCCGTGTTTTTTAAAGTAAAAGTCGGAAAATTTCTCAGGGACGGACAGACATTTGCTTTTTATATATATGGTGATATTTACATGTACCTCACATTTTGATTATCCAATATTAAATTAACCATCTAGTGGTTGTTATGTGAGTTACCCAATACCATAATTTGGCCATTACAATTAAATGTTTTGGTCCGCTTTATATACTCCTATATATCAATCTGCTTCTTTCTCCTGATTGGTCGATTTTTGGCCAATCAGGGTTGAGCTGTTGTTTATTTCCGAAAAATTTTACGAATATTCATCTACATCTAAATAAATACCCTGCAAGCCGCCTTACGGAGTGTGGCAGGGGGTTAAAACACCGGGCGTTCGGACTGAGATAAATAGGTGGACGGACAGACATTTGCTTTTTATATATATGGTGATATTTACATGTACCTCACATTTTGATTATCCAATATTAAAGATCCAATTCGGTAAGGAAAAACTACGAGTCGCAATTTGAATTCTCATCAAAAAAGTGTGTTCCTCAAATCAATTAGTAGGCACTGAATTTTATGGGCACTTCTCTTCCGGAGATAATCCTCATTCCTGGGGAAGTTTTAAACTTTAGAGCAAATGCCTCTTGACAGTTGTATCTGAAGTTCGTCTCAGTGTTTCGGATAACCCAATATCCCTTATGACACTTTGAGCTTCGGAAGAGATACATTCTCTCTGTATAATTTTAAAAAAGGGCAGCGATTTGCTTGCAATTACTCAATTAATAATAGAAATTATCTTTGCGCTGGTGGGTTTAGTGACGTTANTGTGTTTCCCACACTTGACAAGGGAACCACTGCGTCTTACAAATATTAATGATACTTTCACGGTTCTCTGGCAAATAATAAGGATCAATATATTTCAGTTTAAACTAACGTTTCCTAGTTTTTCAAAACACCGAGTTTATAAATAAGCCTAAAATTCACTAATTTGAACTTTGGATATCTAGTACATGGATGACATCGTTAGCCGTTGTGCAGAGGTGACGTGGTCGATAGAAATGAGGAGAATAGGGGCGTAATATAAATTCGCGAGAGTCTGCTTTAAATCATCGCCGTCGATGAATATTTACTTACCGGATGGATTGAAAATATTATTGTGATATTTAGCCCTGTATTTCACATTTCTACTTGTTATGTATTCTAGTGTAGTTTGCAGGTTTAGACTTCTTTGTTTTTGTCGTCATGCTGGAGTTTAGCTTGTTAGCCAGAAGAGGCGCTAGTGCTTTGCCTTTCATTCTTGGGTTTCTTAAGATAAGCAGCTTTTCGCCCCGGGACTCTCTCTTCCCACCTCGACCTGAACGCATGGGAGCAGTGGCACTTCTCCTCCTTGGTCTCTCGCTTCATTGTCGCAGGTCGAGAAAGCAGTTCAACCGTATTGGCCGCCAACCCAGAAGCGACCATCAGCTGACTTCAGCCTACAGCGACGTGTCTTGACTGTCTCTTTTTCTGTTATATATTTTTTATTATTAAATGTGGGAATATTTTGTAAACCTATACAGTCCACTTATTATTCGATTTACCCCACACTACTTAGCTGAAAAATGCGTTAACTTAATTTTCGGAAATGCCTAAATGCATTTCTTATTGAGAGTCTTATTGAGGGTCTTATTGAGACCTTGGATGAATCAGTAAATATAAAAACGACGGGAATCATTGTATGTAAATTAAAAACAGTGAAATTTTCAATAGAGAAGAGCTTTCTAGATTACAAAGATGAGTTTAAAGTAACCTCAACGGGTAACTAAGCGGAAAATTAATCATTTTCGGCCCTTTTATATAAGTATTGAATTACCTATCGGAATTTGTTTATTTTAATGTTTTCTTGGTGTCTACCGGTAACTATGAACATGTGACTTCCAACCGGTGGAGGGGGGGGGTGGCCCGGATAAGGCAGGTCACCGCTTAATCTAGGTTCTACATAAGACAGATTTCACTGTATTTAATGATCCAATGTTATTTTGCAGTAAAATTACTCCATTAACCATCTTGCGGAAATTCATTTTTTAACACAAGCCATAATTTATGTAGCAAGTTGCAGAGCTACCTTTCAGTAGTCTTTACAGAAAAACAGTAGTTAAAAATGTATAATATATCGAAAAACGGTCCTTAGCGAAAAATTTCAGATTCGAATATCGTTTGTAGCGAAATTTCCTTGTAACGAAAAACTTTCATAGCGAACTTTTTTGTAGCGAAAAACTTTGGTAGCGAACTTTTTTGTAGTGTAAAAGTTTTGTAGCGAACACTTTTGTAGCCAAAATTCTCTGAAGCGAATGCGTCGGTAGCAAACTGACTGTAGCGAATACTCCTAAACCCTAAGGAGATAGACTTCATGCATTACTAATGACAAATTGTATATGGCTGAATGGACTAGGTAATGAACAAGAATATCTGTTTATGAACACATTGCAAGTAACAACAAGCAAATCAGGAAATGTCTTTACGTAAAGTGAGGCGACAAAGTCGCAAGCCCAGGACTCGAACCCGGATCTTCCCCTTCGCTGGGGTTTCCGCAAACCTATCGGGCTATCTCGCAGCGCAAACACACTTTGGGTATTAGTGTATGACATATTTAATGTAAATTTAGAAAATGATAAAATCCTGCGAGGTCTTCAGCGGATGTCTGCAGCTTTGAATCGATCTCCAAAAGGAGGTTCTTAAAGGTGATTTACACTTACTTAGTGATACACTTTTTCCGTTTCAAAGAAAACTTGTTTTCAGTTGTTATAGTTGGCTTTCTAAACATATTTATCTGTTTTCTGTCTCTTTTTTTACTTTGTTTACTTTTCATATTTAAGTTGAAGGTAACTGGGATGTTTCCTTTTCGTAATGAAGAAATTCTACATTTTAAATTTATGAAACGAGAGAATTTAGAGATACTGCTTGCACGAATCAAAACATACAAAACATATCATTCCGTTGTGTATCGAGCTGGGTAATGCATCTTAGAGATGAAAATTTCTATTTCGGGCGGAAAATAAAAGTGAAGAGATTGCAGCAGCGCTAATCATTGATGCTTTGAACGCTCACATGCCATGAAAAATATTTCATTTAATTTCCCCGGTGAAAATGAAAAATCGCTTCGTCCGAAAGCTGAAGCTAAATCACACTGGAAATGGTATCATGAATACGTAAATGGGCCGAAATAAAATTTGATAGCAGCGAAAGAGGAAGGGTGCAAATAAAGAGAGAGCGGGAATGAAAAATGAAGCTCTCCCAAAAGAAGAAAGTTACATTAAAGTCCTAAAGAGCATTCATCACTCGGTCTAAGGATACACTGAATTATTTTTTTTTAATTGTATAATTCCGCAGGGAATGGCAAGAGAAAAGTTGGATTGAGGACTCCACCCCTGCCCTGTGGTTATATAGAGAGTAATTGTAAAATTAAAACGATTATTCGGGGCAGATTTCGAGGGGAGCGCAAAATCACCTGCTAACAATAATTACGGATTTTGCCCGAACAGAAGTTTATGCCTGGAATGGAGAAATTGTTGAAGATTCGATAGTATATATTGAGTCAATGCAAACTTGCTTCGCTCTTTTCCTACAAAATATTCTCCATTGGGAGATTTTTCGATCATATTTTTCCCGTTTAATTTCACTTTCTTTTGCATCGTGTATCTTATGTATATCTTAGTGCTGTCTATACATAATAGATTACAGAGTAATTATCTTATCTAACTTATATTTGAATAAATGTTAAGGAAAACGATTAATAATATCTCGAAGGCTAGAAGGTGAAATTTAGTAGCAAAAATATGAGTAATTCGTCAAGAAAATGAGAGAAAATGTAATCCTACATGGAAAATTTCTAGATATCCATGATAATGTATAGTCATTTGCAAAAGTCCGAGGGCAAGTTCTGTCGCTGCTCTAGCGGCCAAACAGTGAACTTAAAAATTTCTGTTGGTACTATGTGATTTGCAGGTAGGAAGGTAAACAGTGGTGGTGGTATATGTTGTGGAACTTTAGGCGAGTGAGGGTAAAGAAGGGACTGCTGCGGAATTTTAGGGAACCGGATTCGAACAAAAACTGCACCCTGCTCATTTGGAAAGGTCTCGAAAATTTGCTACAAAAGACCAATTTTCCTTTATCGAGCTTATAATAGAACAGGTTAGGCTCCACCTTTAATACTCGGAAGTATACCACTCATCTCTTGTATTTTTGCAAGGAAACACTTTTTAGTGCTGGCTGGTTTTCGAGAGTTCTTGGGTATAGAAGGAGATGGAGTACGGCAATAAATGATGACTTTCAATAATGAATTTTTAATTCTTGAAATACAATTCTATTTTGTAAGACCTAATGATTCTTCGCGATATACCTTGGAGATTAAGATGTAAACGGCAGAATTCCCTTCCATATTTTGTAAATATGTTTAAATGTTCCTCTTGTTTAGTTGTAAATCTCAGATACGTAACTCCTTTAGAATTTTATAACAATAAGGCCCGGTATTACAATTGATAGTTAAATCTGATAGTTACTTAACCTGAAGGTTAAGTTTAACCTCCAGTTAGCGGCATGGCCCGTATTATAAAGCTTTGTAAACTGATGGTTAGTTACTTTAACTAAAAGATGCCTTGCTCGAGAATAATTTTCATACCCGTTACCGTGAAGTTTGTTTAAACAATAATGCAACGTAATATTTCCAGCGTATCTTTGGTAGGAAGTTCTTGACAGAATCAACGCATAATTTGATACCCTTCTGTTCAGAAATTGGATGCGCAAAGATATAAACATTTTATAAAGTACATTGTATTAGTAAATTTAGTGGAAGAGGAGAGAAACTGTAGACGATTAGGACAACTGACTGAGAGAGAATAGAAATGTTTGGGATGTGACTTAGAATTGATACAATTGTGAAAAAAGATGAAAGGAATACATTGAACGGAGAAATTAAGAAATGAAGAGATTTTTTACCGTTTAGAAGAAGAGGGCTATTGGTAGGTGTCACCAAAAAGCGGTAAAGGAATAGGTTCGGACGCTTATTAAGGAAGAAGAATATGGAAAAGAAGTAAAAGCAGCGTTAGAAAGAGGTTAAGGAAGAAGAGCAAAACTTATTGACCAATCTAAAGGTGCAGCAGGAAAAGGAAAATTGAAATACCAGGAGGTGGAATGGAATTAGAGACTGTGTGTAAAAACTCCAAGGATCTATCGATACGCAGAATACCCATTGATGATGAACACTTACAAGAAAACTAAATATTGCTCAACGTTCTTTGTGCGACTTCCTCACTTTACATGGATTTCTCTCTTTGGATTTAGATTTATAACCCGCAAGCCGCCAGTGACGCATGGCAGGGGGTGTAGCAACACCAAAGACCTTACCTAATCCATTGTGTTTGCATCTCTAATGCTCTACGGAAGGGACGACCAGAAGTAACAATGTTTTAGTGATTACTTCCTTGTAACGCTTGGTAGTCACCTCTCGGAGATCGCGCTCGTTGTTTACCGGAATAACTATGTCTTCCACTTCATCTGAAAAATGAATCGATGGATTTGTCGAAAAGCTTTCGTCTATAACCCGATATTCCCACTTGGAACGAATTTCACCCGAGGGATTTTATCATAGCCGTAACGCTACTGTCGAACCTGAAGTTACCAGTGACGAAACGAGCTGCTCTACGTTGGACCATCTCTAAATCTGAAACAAACCCTACTTCAAATCAAAATTACTTCACAGTGATGGTTAAATCATTATACAATTTAACACTTTAAGATTGAAATTAACTTCTTATAAAATGTATACATTAACGACATAGGAATGCGTCTATTGCGGACTGGAAATAGGAAATGTAAACGAATTCTTTGCCCAAAAAGGATTCGAAACTTACATATTGCCGTAGTTAAACACAGCTCCTTAAAATTCACCCACTGAGTCACAGAATGTATACGATGCAATTCTTCGCATCTTTTCTCTTAGCAATCACTTTTCTTATATTTATTTACATGAAATTTTCACAATTTTTATCTTATTCGGTAAATTTGAAATAACTAATTAATAACTAAGTGGCTAATGGCTGGTTAATAAATGTGCCAAATTTTGATGGGACATTCCTGATGAACGAAGTACTTAATTTACACTTTCTAACAACAATATCATAGATAAGGTATACCATTTTTTATTTTAAATAATGTTAATTTACAAAAATTTTAGTGCCTGGTAAATTAAGTAGTTTATAATAGCGAAGAGATTTAGAAGTAGTTTTAATTTTAATTACTGAACTTTACTTACATTTATTTACATTCTGCTTAGTCATTAACATTTCGAATACAGCCCAGAGAAAAAGCGAAATTTCTGATTTGCACAGTTCTTGATGATAGCATTTGAACATTAACGTCAAAACCACTGTAAATTATCATACAAATCACCATAATATCTTAATAAGGATACATTATTGAAATTAAGTTAATAGACTGTTAAATTATTTGAATTATATTCTGAAGTAATCTTGATTTCAAAGTGTGACATTTACTTACGCTCGTTACTTTTAGCATAATTCTTCAATGATGAAATATTGATTTGAGGAATTTCGTTTTATTCTTTCATTAGTTGGACACAATAATCTTTAAGGATAATTTTCAAATATTTCCATTGCTTCAAATACTTTCCAAAAGTTGAAAAACTTTTCAATTCCATTCCAATTTCACTTTTGTCGATGTTTCGCACATACTAATTACTTTTACATCTAAAGCAACTATTTACGGTGCTGTAAATAATGTATTTCTGATCATTCTTAAGTTTTTAATTTAAACCTTAATATATCCTTATAAACTTTAAACCGATAATAATATCGAAGGTAATGAAAATCAATTAATATTTTAAGCAATATCAATAACACAATTTTCAATATCTGGCATTTAACGCGTTTTGTTTCCCTGAAAACATTTAGAAGAAGTTTTGATTTAAAGTAGCCAACTTACATTCATTTACATCCCGGTAGGTTACAAACATTCAAAATATTGTCTAGAATCAAAGCGACATTTCTGATTTACACAGTTCTTGACTTTACCTTTTGAACATCTAAGCCACTGTAAACCATCATTTATTTAAAAGAAGTTAATTTCAATCTTAAATTGTTAAATTGTATAATAGTTTGACCATCATTGTGAAGTAATTTTGATTTGAAAGCGTCAAATTTACTTACGCTTTTTTGGAATCAGCTAATAGTTCTTCAATGTTGAAATATAGCTTAATTCTGAAGAATATTTCAACCCAATGATTATAACGGAACCTCATTTTATCGCATAAACGTATTACTTTTATATTATCAACGCATTAAGGTAACAGAAAATTCATACGTAAATATTTACGTTGCTATAAATAAGGTTTGGTTGCTACAGACGCTTAAAGATATGCAATAGAAAACAACAACATTCCCTCACCCCTTCTTTCTAAAGCTTGTTTATTCATCCGAGGCAACAATGACGGTTGCCGTAGTGAGTGTAGAAAAAGCAGAAAATTATTTAAAAAGTGGACACTAAAACGTGTAAACGCGGCAAGAATAAGATTGGTTGTATGTTTATCTTTCGAATGGACAAAGTTTGATGGAAATCCGTTCAAATTTAGGTATTTTAATCAATAATAATAAGAAAAAGGATCACCACGAATTCGCACTCTGAGATATATCTTACGAGTCCAGGAAACGATCATATTCTTCGTTTGTATTTCCTTTACAAATGTTTTCTAATATTTCAAAGGATTTTTTGCTGTCTGAAATTGAAGTCAGAATATTAAGTTATACAACATAATCAGAGTTATGATCACGTATTATTCTCAAAGTGAATTACTCAAGACTAGATTAACCTCGCAACTGCGGATATGGTCAGATAAATTCAGGTAATTCTGTGAAATGAGACAAGATAATTTTAAGGGAAGGAACACTAGGAGTGCAGTGCCATTGATTTGTGAAAATCACAGCTTAATACACAAAGAGACTCAATTTTATGCTAAGCTTACAAATAGGAAAATAAAGGAAACGAAGAACCGAATATAATCTTCAGAAAGTCATAATTATCTGTTCACTCGATGTTTACGGGGTAGAGTAAGATAAAAGATATCATTCCCCCTTATTTTGGTGTTAGTTAGTGTTAGGTTTATTTGCGATAGCTGGAAGGCTGTGTTGTTTTTCTTTTGTTTATTTCATTTTTTTCGTAGCTTTTGTTGTTCAACGGTGTGCTTTCGGCCCTTATTGCAGAGTTTTAGCACTGCGTACACCGTACGTTCAACTACCGTTATACGTCCATACGATATACCGGGCACCGTAGATGAAGAGTTTCAGCATACCGTCAACCAACAACAACAACCCGAAGGCAGCGCGTGTTGAAATTCTTCCCTGTTGCCTTCTCCACCTCTTCTTGCGCCTCCCTCCATCCATTCTGATAGGAATTAGTTCCTATAATTTGTCCAAGCAAAATGATATCGCCCCATTTGGAGAATCGCAACCATTCTTGCTTCGTCATTCATGACACATTCTGTCGACGTGGGAACTCCGGAATTAAACGTGCCCGTGAGACCGACCTGGACAACGTGGAATTTGCGCATGCGCACTGAGACATTTAGAATATATCGGTTAACCGATAACCTCCTGCTAAAACTCTCTATCATTCACACCGTCCGCCGGTCGGACAGCGGCACTGTACTTCAAGATGGAACCAACGGCCGACAACCGCTAAAAATCCACCGTCGCACGTTGCTAAAGGGGAAATTATAAAGATAGCTCGTAGAAAAATTAAAGATATTTTTGCCTAATATGTTTACAATAAATAAACTCAGTAAAGGGGTTATTATATTTATTATACGCTCATATCCTGCAGAATAATTTCTGGTCTACGAAACCAATTTGTGTGATATATTTCGACCTATTATTATCAGGGTGTTTCTAAGTTTGAAAGCCAAAAACCACTAAGTTAGCTGGTTTCCGAATAAAGTACACACACTGGTGTTAAATCACAAATAATGAAGAAATAATAGTTTACAAATCCGCAAAATGCACCAAACAGTGTTGCACTTGTTTTTCTACAGCGAGAGATATTTAAATGGAGGGACACACGGGAAAAATCTCTCAAAAGTCAGCATCCGTTTCCACTAAGGTCCCTTTCCGCAACGAAATATCTTTCCTCGGCCGAGCCACTACACTGATTGTTATCGGCTTCTTGAAGCAATCATTTCTGCCTGGTCCGTATCAGCAGTGCTCAATCTGGTCATATATTTATTATTCATTACTCCTCTCTCCATGCCTTAGACACTGCGCAGATCAATCCATCTCCCGAGAGACCAAAGGGAAAGAACGAGAAGGCCCCACCCACTCTCCACCACATGCAGCTAAATTTTTCCCTTCCTCTTTGCGTCGCACGTAGCCATTTTCTTCCTTTCCCTTCCATTTTCCTTTCGTAACGTTTTTCGGGAAACCGTTCACCCGAGGAGAGCCAGGGCTGGCGCTAAAGGGGGCGGAGAAAGGAAGAGGTGGAATAAA
This sequence comes from Ladona fulva, assembly GCA_000376725.2. NCBI lineage: Eukaryota > Metazoa > Arthropoda > Insecta > Odonata > Libellulidae > Ladona > Ladona fulva. The sequence goes on from KZ309052.1 coordinate 377,228, forward strand.
CACTGTTCTCTCGGCACCGACCTTCGATTCGAATATCCAGTTTCAGGCCTGAGAACGAATCCCTTACCGATACTCAAAAGAGCTTCTTTTCTATTCTTATCAACACTTTTCCTCCTCCTTGGATCTCATTCCTTCATCTACAGCGTCGTATGTTCCACCTTCGGCACGCCCTTTTCGCGTTTAAGTTACACTCGAGTGTAGCAAAAAGGAGGGAAACTAACACCGGATATTCTTCTATCGCACAGATGCTGCAGCAAAGTTTCAGCGCATTTCAATGCAATCTTTCCACCGAAAGCTTATGTAATTGAGGTGACGGTTATTTTCCTCGCTGTGGTTTCCACTTCGCTGTGAAATAACCTCCTGGATAGAGAGGATTTTATTTACTCGATTAAGTTCGATAAAACACGTTTGCAGATAACGCACTGTATAGTAAACACTCACGTTGCTATACACATGTCGCGAGAGTAATCAGACGCTATAGTCCGCCGGATCAAAGAGTCGCGTTTTTTACGAAAAGGACAATTGCAGACTATAAAAAGAGAAAGACTGGTTTAAGTAATTAATGCCAAATTCAGCACGGTGGTAAATAAGGAATATATTAAGATGTGAATTTATTATAGTCAACCTCAATTTCTGAAATAATTTAACAGTCATAACACCTTCCTCCGACTTGAAGGCCTTTCTGAGGTACTCTTACTGTTTCTCTGAAGGCATTCGTATTGTCGGTGATAAAAAATTGGAAATTAAACAAATTTTAAAATTAAAGCCTTGATCTTCTTGATCACTCCAGCTAGTGAATACTAGTCTACTTTAAATTACTAATTAAATAGGTGCTAAACGAAGAATGTGATAATATATACTATATATCGAGGCTTTCTAATACAGCGAACAACTTCTTACGCTATAATGAGGAAGTTTTTTCTGTCACCAATTAAAACAGTTTGCGATTTAAAAAATTAAATTTCAAATTCCTGGAAGCTTAAAGTTGAATCCTACGTTTTGTGAGTTATATAATTGCCGTTTCTCTCCCATTTAGTAAAAAGTTACATTCATCTACTTATAGAACCTATTCTACATTAAATAATGCTATTACCTGTTAATTTTATAGTTACGCGAATATATGCTATTAGCATTAATGATCGGAGAAATAGAACCAGCATAGCTTCCAAAAGCCCGTCGTATCTTCAACCAATCGATAATCTTTGAAAGGTCATAAGGCCACGAACTATAGCTTTGAGAAAATATGCGAGAAGATCTGAGAGTTAACTTTTACAGCGCATAGGTTCTTAAACATTGTTTAGTTGACTTGGTAAACTGAGTCTTTCTTTAAGATTGTTTTTCCTACAAAATTAGTAGTTTCTCATTAATTGGCGAAATTAGTAATTGTCTAAACTTCCAGGATACAATAAAACTTTCACGCAATACCGTTGATGTTAAAGTTTTTGATTCACATAAGAAAACGTGTACTTGGACGACAAAAAGATCAAAGATAAAAATGATGGATACATTAATTTTTTCACAAAAAAATAAAAATAATTCTACCGCACCGTCTGCCATACACCTACTGCCATTTACCGCCGGCCATACATAACCGGCAATTTGCGGAGTTTTACAAATTGAACTCTATCTCACTGGTATCAAAAAGATGCCATATTCGGAAGTACCATTTATGATCCATAGGGAAGATAATAACACACTCACTGCCATACCCCAATCCATTCGCGGTATGTGTCCAATATTATTACGGCTTAGATGCTGCTATTTTATTTTCGGAAAGTGTCCGGAAAAAAAATTCAAAAAGCCGCCCTGTGATCCTTATGGGAGGAATATGATCCGTCCTGGCATCGAACTAAAGTACTTGTGGTTGTATGCGCTCAAAGATCAGACCTTTCTCATGTGAATTACATACTGCGCGACAATACTCAAGTAATGGACAAATGAGCGAGAAATAAGCCACCTCTTTGATACTCGATAGTCAATTCCCTCCTCAAAGAGAGTAGAAAAAATTCAAATGCCGATCCAAATGAAGTAAGGCCCCTCTCCTCGAGCCGATTTTCGGCCAAGAACTCTTGGCTCCGCGGTTGTTTTCTTACTATCTCTATTCGCGATATTGAAAATCCTTGTCGCGAGCAAAAATTGTCTCTTCTGTGCAAACAGATACATTTCGACGCAACTAGGATAAGCTACACCACATCTAACATTTTATTTTCTTGCATAAAGCATTCCAATTTTTTTCCACAGATCTCCAAAGAAAGATCCCCAACTTCCTCATTTACAAGTAACTTTTATTCCCTAACCTGCATGCCATCGACATATCATTTCGTATTGTTATCCACCGATGTGTGATATATAGAGTAAATACCGAACGATCGATTTATATTTCTTATTTCTAGCATGTACTGTATGTAGGAGAAACGTTTTTTAAATAGAATCTATTTATTTGTTGACACAATCTGGTCGTCCTTAGCTGCAGTAGAAGCGTATAATACATATAAACCTATTTAAGATATAGGCTTTAGGCTTGCCGATTAAGTATTCACACAGAATCTGTAAAGAATGTTTAAACCTTAGGTCAAACCTCTCTTAAACATCTTATCTTTCGAAAAGGCTTCCAAAAAGAAATTCTATCTATAATTATTCATAAAAGCACATTAAGCTCAACATCATATACGTAATTAAAATATGCACCCAAAATAAAGAATTATTAAATGCTTCGCCCGATTTCATGAAATAGACTTTTCTTAGATATCTAAGTTTGCATTTCGTTAAGGAATACAGAAACTACGGAATATAATAGCAGTCTTAACTTCAAAACATGTATTAATTGTCTCCTAACAAACTTATCCACCTACGCTCTACATGAACATGTCATACATATGTATTATTAACTGAAAGAAGAGAAAGTTGGAAGACGGCTGTTAATGAATTAGAGGTTTAAAAAGACCCCGTAAGCCGTACTTACCGTACCGCAGACAGAGGGATCAGAGAAAATGCCTCCATCAACAGGGGGCTCCACATTAGGAAAGGGGATTCTATTCCACAATAGGAAGTGGTATTCTATAAACACTTCCTATTGTGGAGCCCCCCTGATGATGGAGGCATTGTCTCTGAGATGTACATTGGGACTTCCCAGAAATCAGTTATTCCGAGATGCCCGTTAATCTCTTAACGCGAGTTCCGCCTGCCGGAATACGGCTTATGTATTTTGAAACCTCTCATTGTTGATTAATTTTCTCTTTTTGGCATTTCTTGATTCCGATTATTGTCTTCTTTTCCTAACACGAACCATTGTTGTAATGTAATTTTTAACAGTATTAACTGTCGATCATATACTCATGATTTCCAATAAGAGATAATAATACTTGGTTAACCATCTCTATATGATTTATTACATAGTTTGCCACTTAAATTAACCCATATGAATGGGAAAGAAGTCGGTCTTAAATCCCTAAATACACGACTTTTGCAAGAATATCAGTAATAAATACGTTTTATCTGATTTTCCAGGGAATTTTCAAGCACAACATTATAACAGAATACAAAACTAAGTCAAAACTAGCTCTTTTTAAGTAAAAATAACAAATCGCAAAACATCTGTCTTAGACCATCAATTAGAGCATTTACCTACGCGAGTGACGTGGAAAAGGTATCTGCAGCAACATTCTGTGATTAATGTAGAAATTTTAACTTCTTGCAGAGACATATCTCCCGGAATTGCCCTATACCAGCAGTTAGAAGTTCAAGTGGCATAATTTACATTAATTAACATTCGAATTCACTCTGCTTTTTATTATTAGAATTATTACATATAAACTAAACTCGGCTTAGGAAAGAAGAGAAAGAAAAGAAGGGTGAATCTGCGGTCAGAACGATGCAGTCGAAATGCGTATCCGTGATAGAGTGATCGATGGGGAGACGGGGATGGAGATGTGGGTTCTAGGGTGGAGGGAGTATGCGAAGGTATTAATTTGATAACGAAGAACCCAGAATTCTGAGCTGATGCGAATAGCTAATTTGACCAAAATTGGAAGGCTCTGCAAATGATAGTGAATTTAAGAAGATCGGAATTCGATCTCGGGATAATTGACGTGAAGAGTACTTCAACCCGGTGATTTATTATATGAGATTTAATTATCATGTTAACGCCGCTGATCGAACCTTCCTTCCATTTCTCACATCATCTGAAGAGTGAAATATTATAAAGAAAGGGTCTAGGATTTGTGGTTTTCGTGGTATAGTCTACCTCTGGCTACTACAAGAGGATCTTAAAGTTGATTTATAGATCTAAAGTTCATTTTTTCACTCTAAATTTGCTGAAATATTTTTAATTTATTTCATAGCATTACTTAAACTATTCGCGGATAATTCATACTCTTTCAATTCATTATTTTGGAATTTATCGATATATCGCGTCCATTCAGGTAGTGCAAAAAATGATTGAATGAAAAAAATGGCACAAATAAGCAACGACGTATTTCTGAGATACAATGCCAATGATACGCAACGAGAAATATCTGAAGAGGTATAGCGACCAAGGGAGGGTTGAATGAATTTTTACATCTTTACAAATGAAATAGTGCTACCTAGATAGAGTTTATTGTATAAAGAAAGGAATTCACTGAATATAAGGATAATATAATATGAAAATACATTAAGTGATTTGTATCAATCGAAATAAACTTTGGCGGATCAATTGTTCAGGGGAATTGAGCTCTTTTAAACATTATTGTGACTTTTGTACTTACTGCCTCTTGAACAGACAAGATCCACTATAGCAAGAGAAGACAAAGTATAATGTAAATTTTATATTGTGTAATATTTCAAAATATCTCATCCACAGTGGAAAAGTATAACAAATATATTATAGACCGAAATGGCTGACTTTATCTGAATGCAAGGTGTCAGATTTGTAACTAACTTATACATCCTCTGAGTAGGAGAGGGTAAAGTGAGCTTTGGATCAGACAAATTATAACAAAGTAGGAAATGCATTGTATAGCTCAGAGATTATATTGCGCCCTTCAACTGGTTAAGCGAAGGAGGAAACACGTTGAGAAGGAAATGTAAATGCAACAATAACCTTCTTCGGCGAATCGCTGGTTATTTAGCTTGGATTTTTAATCTTCCTTGTCGTCATCTTGGGTGGTCGCGCAGGTCCTAATTGTTTTTTCTCCGGTTATGTCTTCTGACCATCTCCATTTTTCAAACAATCCAATAATTTGAATATTTTGGAATCACCCTTACCAATAATTTAAACTGGAGCACACACATTCGAAAAATATGCAGTAAAGCAACTAAAAAGCTCAGTTTTATAAAGCGTATTGTAGGTAGATGCGATGAAAAGGTTAGAGAGCGATGCTATTTTACGTTAGTTAGGCCCCATCTGGAATATGCGGCGAGTATATGGGACCCAGCGGATGAAACGAACTCTCGCGAACTCGAGAAAGTGCAGCGTAAGGCGATANGTTAGAGAGCGATGCTATTTTACGTTAGTTAGGCCCCATCTGGAATATGGGGCGAGTATATGGGACCCAGCGGATGAAACGAACTCTCCCGAACTCGAGAAAGTGCAGCATAAGGCGATACGTTTTATTAAAAGGTTCTATGATAGAGAAGCAAGTGTCACGCAAATGCTCACAGACGCAGGTTGGTAATTATTGAAAGAAAGGAGATTAGAAGCTAGGCTGCGATTGTTAGATAAATTCAGAGGAAATACATTTTCGAAAGACGTAATTGGTATTATGCGACCCCCATCTGCTAATTCCGGCGATCTGACAGTGAGCGTAAAATAAGAGAAAAAGATGCGAGGACAAGTCGTTTTAGGGACTGCTTTTTTCCGCGAACGATACGCGATAATAATAAATTAAAGAAGTAATTCTACTCTTGGTGTTTACACCCCCTGCCACACGCCGGAAGGCGGCTTGCAGGGTACTTATGTAGATGTAGATGCAAATACCCTCTTGATACCACTCTTTAATCTGTGCCATTTATCATCCACTCCTGGGAGTGTGTCATATATAGTTCCCATCTCCGCCTCTAATTTTCGACTAATTTCTTCTTTATCTAAGCCTTCTAATTTTTCCAGGTCCCACTTCTTAATTGCTGTTCTGGCTCTTTTTATATTCTTAAGTCTGATATCTAGTTCCATCTTTAGAAGAACATGGTCGCTATAAATGTCAGATCCAGGAAATCCACATACTTGCTTTACTCCATTCCGGTATCTTTCTTCTACCAAGATAAAATCAATTTGTTCCCGGTATCGATCCCCTGGAACCCTCCAAGTATAAAGCCTTCTTTTGTGATGTTTGAACCACGTATTCATTATTATCATCTTTCTATCTCTACAAAATTCAGTAATTCTCCTACCTCTTTCATCAGTTCTACCAAGACATAATTACCCACAATTCCTCTCGCATTCCAGTCTCCCACAACAACAACCCTGTCCTTCTTCCTTTATTATTTCTTCCATACAATCTTCCGCTTCACCATCCTCATGGTCATTCGTTGGCATATACACCTGTATGACTAGCGATTTCTTTGGCGTTCTATCAAGCTTTATTGCTATCACTCTATCACTGTCGTATATCATATTGATTATGCAATCCTTTAATTTCCTATTTACAATAAAACCTACACCATTCCTTCCTCTTTTACTGCCATTAAAAGAGAATGCACCATTTTCAATACTTTCTTCTCCGGCTCCTTCCGACCTCACTTCACTTATCATGTCCATTTTATTTGTGATAATCTCTCTTCTCAGGTTTTCTAACCTTTCTTCCTTTAGATGACATTCCAGGTTCCTAATCTTACTCTTCTCATTTATCCTTCCACTTGATATCTTCGTAGACTGTCCCTCCTGGAGATCCGAATGGGGGACTATTATACCTCCGGTTGTGAATTTAGAATTCGAAGACATGAGTATCAACTGAACGTCACATCACCTATGTACAAGGAATATCCCTGGGATCTTTAATGCAGTGGTTTTCCATTGCCTTCTGTATTTTAATACCGTTGACATTGTTGTGGAGGGCAAATGACCTAATAACTTCTTTCAACGCCTTGTTCCTTTTCCTCTACCCTCCGCTTCCCTCTCCCCATCCTACCCGACGATCTAACTCTCGCACTGGACCTCACACCAATACCCACTTGACCAGACGCCTAAATCCAAACATTTCTGGCGACACAGCATCTCCCATTCGCTTTCTGCATTCCTTTCCCATACGCTTTCCGCCGTGACCTCTGCCCTCCCCACCCTTATGCATCCTGACTCCGATCCTTTTCTCCCTATAAATAGGAACCGTTCCATGCACAGGGACCCCATTCCTTCTCCTTCACTCCCTGTGGCCTCTTAGGTTCATAAGACCCGTGGCCACACTCCGCACCTCTCCGCAGCCTCTTAGGTTCATAAGACCCGGGGCCGCACTTCCCTTCCGTGGCCTCTTAGGTTCATAAGACCCGGGGCCACACTCCGCTCTCTCTCCTCCTGTGCTACCTTCGACCACGTGTTGCACTCCCCGTGTTTACGCTAGGTACCCATTGGCCAAGGATGGTCAAGCCCGGCTTCAATTTAAGTTTCATACAGTGCTAATAAAACATTTTTCTTTAAACTTAAGTTGATTTTAGTTACTATATCCCATATCGTATCACGATACGATAACTCAGGTGTGCAATACGACAACATCATGAAGAAGTTCCTCCGCTTTTAGAGGCAGTTTACCACCTCAATGGCAATAAAGTGCTCTGCCTCACCATCTGCTCATTCGCCCTCCGAAGAAGCCATTGGCTCTTGATGGTGAGAACCCCATATTCCGGGAGTCACCATAGCCTCGTTAGATGTAACAGGGTGCACCTCCTGGAGGTGAGGTTGAAACTTGAGAGGGAGAGGCTATATGAGACACACCTTTCTTCCTAGTAAAAGATGTGTTTCTGCGTGATATGCAACGTATACGTTAAGGTACCTTTTATTTTAATCTAATGTGCATAAACGTAAAGTTAAATTAGAAATGCTGGAGGTAGAAGTGGACGTGTACGTATCCTGAGGTACCGCCGATGTCTCTGGCGTTCGTAATTCGTGCATGGGATATCACAGAGTTTTATGTTTCAGAATGCCTATGAAATTAACATGTTCCAAGGAGTAGCTTCATTAATTGCTTTCGAATATGTTTTGATTGTCATTAACCATTTAGATGAGATATTTTTAATTAATATGCTCATTGACGACTAATCTGCATTATATTCCCTTTTTAAGAACGTGCGGTCCCTTTCAATTCGCACACGGCAAAGAAACGGTATTTATGTAATTTAATACAGAATGAGAGCCACTCGGTTCGTTGGCGTTTCGGAGGCCAATATATATATCATCAACATCATCAGCCATTTTCAATCCGACGTCGTAACCCAGCGACTTCAGACTACACAAAGAAGTATGGAACGATGCATGCTTGGAATCACAAGAAGAGACAGGAAACGCAACACCTGGGTTAGGAAGATGACATTGGTCTTCTTCTTGGTCTCTTCACGTAGATCACTGAAATGGATGTGGGCAG
>KZ309052.1:428765-446359 GCA_000376725.2 Ladona fulva
ACTCCTCTTCCTTCTCCCCCGTCATTCTACATAAAGGAACCAAAGGCATTAGATTAAACCTCTTGGAAGAATTATATATTAACCTCCATCAGCAACATTGTTTTGGATTAGCGAACGAGTTCCTCTTTTCCCACAATAGGTCACCGCTCCTAATGACGATCCTTCCACATTTATCCCCCCCTCCCCCCGCTCAATACAATGTCTGCTCATAATCACCTTCCCCACTGACTCCTCTCCTACTTTGCCCCCTCTTTCCTATTCTTCTCCTGTTGACTAATTCCATTTACCTCCTCCTTACCTTCCCCTCCTCAACTTAGTAACTAACCCCTTGTTCAGCTTCATTCTTTGTTCTGATGATGGCATAACTAGTTGCCGAAACCGGTAAACCTTTGTACCGTTTGTACTTTTTACCATTTGTGGACTTACCTGTACACGTATTGAAATAAATACTTTCATCGTTATGAAGTTCCACTAGATCTCCCTGGACTGTATTCATTTTACCATACAACTTATTGAGATACCTCATTAAAAGATATGTTATTTATTCAAACGTCGGTGTTAAGTCACAAAATCAACAGGCTTAGAAAATTCAAGTTAACAGCTTACATACTAAACAGGCTGAGATTTTGAAAAAGGTTACAAAGTATTTAGTTAGTTAGGTTAGTTAAGCCCCATCTGGAATATGCGGCGAGTATATGGGACCCAGCGGATGAAACGAACTCTCCCGAACTCGAGAAAGTGCAGCGTAAGGCGATACGTTTTGTTAAAAAGTGCTACTATAAAGAAGCAAGCGTAACGCAAATGCTCACAGACGCAGGTTGGGAATCCTTGAAAGAAAGGAGATTAGAAGCTAGGCTGCGATTGTTGGATAAATTCAGAGGAAGTACATTTTCGGACGACGTAATTGGTATTATGCGACCCCCCTGCTACTTTGGACGATCCGACAGTGAGCGTAAAATAAGAGAAATAGACGCGAGGGCAAGTCGTATTAGGGACTCTTTTTTTCCGCGAACGATACGCGATAATAATAAATTAAAGAAGTAATTCTACTCTTGGTGTTTACACCCCCTGCCACACGCCGGAAGGTGGCTTGCAGGGTACTTACGTAGATGTAGATGTATTGGAAAAAATGTGCATTCACAATTGGTTTCGAATGGAGGGGAAGGGGTCATGAAGGGAAAAGGCAGGTTAATAATTAATCTCCGAAGAAACTAATTCGTTGGTAAGAAAAGGGAAATGGTGGAGATTCTGGATTTTTTCTAGCGTATCCAACTTATGTATTTCAGGTTGAATGGTGGTTTTTCACCCGTAATCGGGTAAAAAACGTTCCGATTCACCACCCTAAATCCTCCATCCCTGTCTTCATATCATGGATATGCTATGTACATCTTATAAATCTGCAATGAATTGCCAGTCTATAATTTTAACGATATTAACTTAACCGCCGCGCTTTTTCCATTGCTTTTAGTGTATTCATTAATTCAAAGTTATATAGAGGTGCATCGATAATGTTTCAATAGTAAATTAAATTTCACTCACCATTGCCGGATTTCCTTCTCTGAGACTGCAAGGGAAAAGAAAAATAATTTAGAATGCATATTCAAGAACGTCATTCAATAAGAGATACTTCTAAATCTTTCTATGTGTAAGCCAACAAACGAATATTTCTTATAAATAAATACGTAATGATTTCATAAATGAAAGATGGATAATCCAAAATTTTAGGAAATTATAAGTATATTGTCGCTGGAAAACCATCAAAAGAAGAATGGCCTTAAAAATAGTCTGACGGGACGGGAATCGAACCCGGGTCTCCCAATTGCCGGTCGGGTGCTCTATCCGTTGAGGCAGAACATGTTCCAAGCCATTCGGGATACTTTGTGGACTTTGAGGGAGTTTCCTGGGTGGGCATCATCATGCGCTATGCCCGTCTTACAACCATTTTAAAATAAAGGAATGGAGCAATCAGGTACACCTCACTACCACTACTCTGAAATAATTAATCTACTTATATAATAGGTACATAATCCATAGATTTAATAGGTTCTTTTAAATATATCAATTGAGTTTACTAAATTTGAAAGGTTAGCGTTGCAACCACTATACACTGTAAATTATTTTCGATGTCATTATGTAGGCTCAATATACTCAAATACGACATCAATGCAAATTTTAACAACAGAACCTCTATCGAAAAAGATTGTTCGCGAATTTAACATTAAAGATATGGGAAGAGGTAAAATTTGTGAAAATTATTTTGATGCTTCGAACAAGATTGTTTGCTTACTTTTAATAGTTTCTTTCGATATTTATCAAGGTTATATATAAACTAAACTACCTTTGGTTAAAGGATATCTTAATTAAGGTTAGATAAATGCACACAATACTTCTTTCATCAAAGTTAATTTCGCAAAAAAAAGAGAATTTACGGGGAATTTTCATCCCCATTAATTTTAAAATAAAAGGCCTTCTTTTCTTGGAAGAGCTCGAGAGTTATAAAAACTGAAAGCTTCGTTAGAAATAAGCTCTAATTCAGAATAAAGATAAAATCAACAAAACTAGCTCAGGTATCCAGTAATAAACGATTCTGTTAAGACAGATTTTTCTCCGACGTAAGATTTCAAATTAGGGTTTGATGAGAGATTGCATAATTAGGAAATTATCCCAAATAGCACATAAACGCGTACTTAAAAGCAATACCCAAATGAATGAGAATGAGCGATTGCGTGATGAAGAAACGAAGAGCAATGAGGAAAAGGAGAAGAAAGGAAGGTATAAAGGGTATGGAAGGAATGATTGAAAAAGGGGGAAAGTCGAAAGGAAATATTTAGACATTAAGAAATTCATTAACGTAAATGCGAACCATTCCCTATTATAGAAAATTAGATTCGAATTACCGTTTCGCTGGCAAATTTCTAGTGTAATACATGCATGATCACACTTGTAGAATTTCCATATACACACAAGTCAGTTATATAGAAAACCTTGAGTAGATAGTATCACATTGACCACTCCCTCACGCCTACGTTTATTGATAGGTTTCAACGATACCTGTATTTGCAATATCTTTCGTTCTTCTTCCAGAAGCTCTATCAATCAATTTATTTCCTTTCTGGTTTCCATTCATGCGCATTCTACTCCAAACACCCTCCTCTCCCTTCCAAACTTACTCCTCACGCCTCAAATCCATTCCTCCAAATATCTCTGCCATTTTCTCCTTTCCCCGATCAATCCTCCCTATGCTTTCTCTCTCTCAGAATATTCGATTTTAACACCCTCTACCGTTGCCCACTCGAATCTCTCCGCCGTTATGATCGAACTGCACGTTCCACCCACTCATCCTCAAAACACAATTCCCTGCATCTCCCAAGCCCTTCCCCCATTTCCAAGAACTTCTCCTGCATTCGTAAAATGTCCGCCTCAACTCCACTTTCCTCTTCACACAAATGCATCCTTTTTGTCTCAACAAAGAGTGCTCTTCCTTTCTTCTGAAACATTTTAATTCACTTTGACGTCTTTTAGTGTCCTTTACCTAGTGCAAGATCTTCCGGTAAATTTCAATGAAATCAGTGCTAGGATGTGCTGCAGTAGTGTAAGTTACTATGTGTAATGAGAGCGACCGAGGTTTCGAGGCTACATCATCAGGTGACGATTAAGGCAAAACGACAAAATACATAAAAGAAAAAAACCGATGAAATCCATGAAAGTAAGAATATCAACGGGACACCCAATGCGGAAGAGGAGAGAAGGTACACGACATTGGAGAAGAGAAGGGGAGGTAGAGAGTGAGAGAAGGGGAGGTAGAGGGTGAGAGAGGGGGAGGAAATCCAAGGCATAGGAACTTGTGTCCCAATGATGTAAAACTGACATATTAAAATCACTGCTATGTCAATTTTCCAATAAATTTTTACTAAAATTGGAGACATCAGGTTTGTTGTTCTTCAAAGCACGAGAATGTTCTTTTAGAGAAACGCTTATGTATATATTTAAATAAATATCCACTACTCTGATTAAAACAAACCACGTAAGAACGATCTTTTAAGCACAATATGTGGTGTTTTCTTTTAGTCCGATTCTCTATAAAATATGGTTTGATTGATAAAGTGGTTGTAGTGGTTGTGATGTAAAAGTATAATTGAAGTTGTAATTGTGATTAGAGTAGTTTTTAAACAATTGTAGTTAATTGACGGGTAGATAGATACCAACTTTCTGTATTTGTTTATGTGTAACTAAGCCATATTGTATGTAATTGTTCTGTAATGCACGATAACTAAACGTCGCCACCGGACGAAATGTCTAACTGCGGCGGTATTGACTAATAATAATAATAATAATAAATCCGACGTTCGATATACAGTCTTTTTAACATTTTCCGACTTATCTTCAAAAATTACTTTGAATAAGTAGAAGGGAGTCATTGAAATGACTTTTTGAAAAAAATAGGCGGAATTGCAGTCAAACAAGTTTCGGAATAGAACAGATTATTGAAAAATAAGAAAGCGAACTTTTGGAGGGAAACTTTCAAGTCTTTTCATTTTATTGTATTTAGCTGAAAACAGAATCAAGAGAAAACCGCTGATGGCTATAGATAATATCACCCATCACATACACCAAACACCATCAAAAGAACAAAACGAGTACAATGTACATTTCGATGTCAGGAACATCATCTTCAACGGTACAAATGTGACTCTATACGTACATTGTACAATGTATTGTATGTATTGTATAATGTTCGTACATTGTACCCGTTTTGTTCTTTTGATGGTGTTTGGTGTATGTGATGGGTGATATTAGCTGAAAGCAGAAAAAATATATTTTATGACCATGATTGAAATTCCTGGAAGCTTTGATTACGATCACTCATTTCTAATCATTACCGAATAAAACGCAATTCCTCCTTTATGCACAAGCCACTACAATATAATGTAAGTCTTAGATCCAAAATTTGATTGAGTTGAAACTTAATTGAAATTTAGATTGCCTGAGGACATTCAAGTATTTTCATAAAAAGAATTTTTTTTGGATCTTCATTTATCGGAAATAAGAGGAAGCTTTTTCGAACACAGAATTTAATTAATTAGAAACTGATGAAAGTATAATGAAAATACATTCCGTATATTTGTAAAAGTTCGTGTTTTGTAAGGGTGCCAAATTGGCTTACGGGAAATCTGGATAGCGAAATTTTACTCCGTCAAATATGGAGAATAGTCACGAATAGAAGTTTGAAATTTTACAAAACATCATATTAAAGATAAGTTAACATTCACTATCAGTGATTTATTGTCAACTTATACTGTTATCCTCGAATATCGGAGAAGTCTGAAGCAGTAAAGTATGCACGAATCCGAAGAGTGCGAATAGATTTGCGGATTTCTCACACTTTATACCATAAATTCGGACTTAACGGTTTGAATAAGTCGCGGATTGCAAAACAATAGTTTTCATGCCATATTTCTAGCTTTTGGGTAAGGGATTCTCACTTAATTTCATTTAAACTTGCTAATGTGGTGATTATCCTTGTAAAATTTAAAATAATGTGCCGTAGTGATAACAGATGCGATGACAAAATGCGTATAACTTTGGATCTCTTAGATTAATTACGATTCATTAATGGGGACTGGGAATTTAAAACATGGAATTTTTGAAGAGACTATAACTTAAAATTTAGCAATGAGTTTGCAAAGCAAAGGCAAGCAAACTCCATTCCAACTTCCATTATGTTAGTTACAGCAGAGTAACCTTCATATAAAACATCTGCAGTTATGTAGGCGGCGATTTCGCTGATTTTTTGCCGGGATTAGGGTGTTTAGGAACCAGGTGACAAATGCTTGGTCTCTTGTTGGTATTTTGTGTATACTATCCAATAAGTCTTTCTGCAATTACAACGAAATTTTTTGAAAATTCTATATTATATTCTATAGTATATTCTTTAAATGTACTACTATTTTTTAAACAAAAATTCGATTTTTGACGGAATAAACCAGGAGACCCCCTTAAGCGAATAGCAAATACATTTATAACACACAATAATTCAAGAAACTGAATAAGGATATACCTACACTCTAAATAATAAAAATTTACATCCGTCATAGAATTTTATTTTGCGAATTGAATTACAAACTCTAAATTTACAGAGAATAGTCGAAGAGAACTATATACCCTTGTATACTAATTGGTAGAAACTCTCAGGCAGACTGTAGTTATTGACATACGATGACCTTTCAAGAGAAGTGGTCTCGAAGGTTTGGCTTCTGCATATTTAAAATAGAGAAAAGAAAGATTTATATCCACATAATTCATTTAAGTAAGTTTCGACGTTTTCCGGTCAATGGAAAGAGGTAACGCACGGCTACTTTGACTGAGCCAAATCATAGATACTTCTAACAATTATTCTTAATTTTTTTTAGCCCTAACTACATTGGTAGAAATTTAAGCTTTGCGCAGTAAAAGTGTCTTTATCGGAAGCCCATTTCTTTCAGAAAACTTACTCTGTTTAATATAATGTTTTGTTTAAAGGGTTTTACTACAATAGTAGGTCTTAGCGAGGGATGATCTTTTTGATATTTTGTTGAAATAACTACAATATCATTCGAACATTAAGTAAACTCTCTTAAGAGTCCGATTTCCTCAATTTGTAAAATTCTCGCAAACCAGCCTTTAGATTACATTTCCTCAAAGTGCTGGAAATACATGTCTCCGTTTCATTTTTTATAACATTTTAGCGTTTGAGTTTTTACGATTCTGTCAGAGGCACGTTTTTTAACAATTCCGTAAGTCACAAGTTATTTTAATGAATATTATTTAGCGATTCGATACGGAGGCCAAAATCCCAAAGTCCAATAAGCCAAAGCCCAATAAGCAGCGCAATCATGCTCTTCTGAAAGCGTCATTCACTAAGCTTTTCCTCGATTATAAATGAAGGACGACGCGACGTCGCTCGCCGCACACACGGAAGCAAATTATCTCTTCTTCGGGGAAAAAGATAAGGGAATACACTATTTTCTTATCCCCAGTAGCATTGTCCCACCCCGTTTTAAGAGGGGGAACTGTCAAAACAATTAGATTCCCGAAAAAAATTAAGGATGCGTTGAAAAAAACGTGAATTGAAAGGAAGGGGGAGATGAAAGGCATAAGAAAAAAATGAAAGTGCTGTCTTTCTCTGGAAGTAAACTGGAAAAGTCAATTTGGCCGGGAGAAAGGACGAGAAATATTAAGGAGGGAAATTGAGGTTGACAAAGAAATTGGAAATTTGCTTGAATGGCCGAGAGATAGGTTTGTAGAGTTAGGAAGACTTTCATATGACAAGTCTCCTGTTTTGTGTCAGAATACTAGAGATCTACGAGAGGAGATAAGGGAATTAGTAAAAAGCAAAATAGGGGAAAGTAAGTGCTAAGAAAACAGTACGCCAAGAATCGTATAAAGAAGTGAACATAATTGACAAATGAAAGGTAAGAATAAAATTACATTTACGATTTTCCACACATTTGAAATGTGTGGAAATGTTGAAATCCACACATTGAAAATGCGACATCTGACATCTTACGCGAACCACCTGAAAATAAGGAATTTTGGTCGAATGTTCATGAGACCAGAGGCAAGAAATTGACCGATTTGCATCTCGTTGACAATTAAATCTCCGTAGCAGAATCTCGCGAAAAGGCAAATATTCCTAATCGGCATTTTTTTTAATGTTTCATATCAAATGACGGTTACGTCAACGCATTTTCTTGTCGCGTTATATCGAAAATGAGTAAG
Source organism: Ladona fulva (assembly GCA_000376725.2). Classification (NCBI taxonomy): domain Eukaryota; kingdom Metazoa; phylum Arthropoda; class Insecta; order Odonata; family Libellulidae; genus Ladona; species Ladona fulva. The sequence continues at coordinate 436,524 of KZ309052.1, forward strand.
TTGGGATTAAATGAGGCAGGTATTAGAAACCTGAGATCGATGGGAAAATATCTCCTAGGCCAGAAGGAATCCCTGCCCTCGTATTGCTTGCAAATGAACTTGCTCCCCTTCTTCTTACATTCTTCGGTAGATCTTTAGACGAATGTACGGGTCCGGTTTCATTGATTAAAGCTAACATTTCTCCTGTGCCGAAAAAGGGCGTAAGTCTAAACCTAACGATTGTCGACCGATATCTCTTACTTCGATATTTTGTTAATTTCTAGAGCACGTAATATGCAGTTACTTAATGTGTTTTCTCAGCGATAATGTTACGAATACGAGCAGTCAACATGGTTCCCGTAAAGGGTGCTCTTGTGATAGTCAGTTAGCATTATTTAATCACGATGCAATGCGAGCAGCCGACGAAGGTTTAGGACGGACACCATATTCCTTGATTTTAGGAAAGCATTCTATAAAGTGCCTCACGCGAAGTTACTACAGAAACTCGAGTCTTACGCAATCGACGACCAAATTATTCAATCGATTTTGTTGTTTCTTACATACAGAAGTCAACGCGTGATCTAAGATGGCGTTTTCTCCCACGAAGTAGAGGTAACTTCAGGAGTTTCCCAAGGCAGCGCATTCGTGCCGATTTTGTTATTTATTTACATAAACGATATAGTAGAAAACGTAAAGAGTAATGCGAGGCTCTTCACAGACGACACTATAGAAAAACTGAAAATGTAGATGATATGTTCATATTACAGCGGGACCTGGACGTCGTATCTAAATGGTGTGAAATCGGCAGCTCGGTTTAAACGAAATGTGTGGCAATGAGTATGACTCGCTCTCAGAATAGCAACTTAAGCCAGACCCCATATCACATTAATGGCGCAACGTTAGAATTCGTAAGTCAGTATAAATAATTAGGAGTCCTTTTCAGTACTAATTTATGGTTTAAAAGGCACACCCAACACGTAGTGGTGTCAGACGATGGGACTTTGAGGCTATGTAATCGCGCCATCAGGGGTCAAAGAGGTGGCTTATTTCTCGCTCGTTCGTGCATTACTTGAGTATTGCCGCGCAGTATGGAGTCCACACGAGAATGGTCTGATCTTGGAGCTAGAGCGCGTACAACGCAGAGCGGCTCGTTTCGTTAAGGGAGATTACAGTTTCGATAGCAGAGTATCAGATGAGATCAAAACCATCGGCTGGGAATATTTTAAGGATAGAAGAACCGAGTATAGGCATAAGTTATTCCAGTAATTTTAAGTACTGATTTGTTCGACGAAATACACGATATCGTGATTCTCGTTCTCAGCGAGCGCGATTTCCGAAACCGGACGACGAAGAGATTTCGCGAAATAATAGGGAGAACGGGTAGCTACTACTATTCTATTTTTCATTAGGCATTAGGAGTACCAATCTGGTTGCTTATTAATGGGTTCTGTGTTTTTCACCCCCTTCATACCCCATAGGGCGGCGGCTGTAAATCAGGAGAGAACGATTACACATATGAAGACTAATACAGGGAAAAAGAGGGGTTGTAAGCAGACAGAACGGCAGGGTTGAGAGAAGGGGAATTGGGTCTAAGGATTGTGCACGGGAGCTTACAGAGGGTCTGTCTTCTCTTTGAGAGGAGAGGAGGAAGGAGAGGACAGAGGAGTAAAGGAGAATAAGGCACAGGAATTACCTCGTTAATGACATTCTCAGAAGCAATTTCGGAAACTAAAATTTCCCTTCGCTCCAATAAATTCATTTTTGGCACTTCACGGTTGATAAGGAGTTTTGGATTAAATAGTAGGAATGGTGGAAAAGGTTAAGGCGTTGGGCAAAGTAGGAGGCGGCAGAATTATTTTCGAAAGATGTTTTATGTTCTTTTACACGAATATTATAATTAATGCCTGATTGGCCGACGCACACAGTATCACAGTCATTAAATTAAATTTGTGAATCCCATATTTTAATTTTATATCAATATTATATCATAATAAAAAGCAGGTTTAACTGAAATATTTGGGAGCAATTATCAACGCAATTGAAACTGCTCCATTTAGGCGATGTTCAGTTCTTGTATGGAAAGGAAGGTTCTCATGTCCGATATATTTCACAATTTTTTTGGAAAGTAAAATATCTATTAATTTTGACTGAAAAAATTTTCTCTTCCGCGATATATTTGATTACCGACAGTTCATAATTAAAAGTGGATTCATCCATAGGAATATGGGGTAAGTGGTGGATAAGAGCATGGAGTTTTTATAATTGGTAAAATTAGGATGGAAAGTGATCTGGAGTATCACAATTCTCTCTCGCCGGAGAAATTAAACCAACCCTCCAGTTTTTTCATATTCATCTAAATGAATTTCCATTTGGGTGATAAATCAACATCCATAGAAAAAATATATGTTACTTTTTAAAAAGAGGCCAATTAATTTACTCTTTCGTCTTTAATATACATCGTGCATCGATTATCTTGTAATTGGATTTGCTCGTAAGTAGTCCTGTGGTGGTATACCTAGCGGTGTACACAATAATCACTAAAATTAACTAACCGTGTGGAAATACGAAAACTGCAAGCGGAGTGGAAGTTGCATGGATTATTTTCGCTTTGTTCGACCTTCGAGCTTAATAAATGAGTTGTTAAATATTGATTGGTTATCCCTGAAGTACTTAACTTAAGCTATCGGTCAACATCATTGAAAACCGCTGAATGTTGTAAACAACATCATTTGCATAAATTTCAATATTTGGCTGTTAAAGCGTTTTATCCAATGAAAACAATTAGAAGTAGTATTAATTTAAGGTTATGAACTTTGGTAAGAAACGATATTATTAGAAATTCATTTATCTATAAATATTCATTGTTTGTTGCTATAATTCAGTCTAAAATATTAATAATAATAAATAACAGCTATAGCTAGCTGAAATATTCATTAAATAATTCAGCCAGATAATATGTAGAAATTATTTGTTTGAATTCCGAACAGTAATGCATCCATTGGATTAGTCAGTCCTAATGCTAGTGCCGCCACCTAGGCGGCTCCCGGTATTTACTATAAAAAATTCTTTACTACTTTACGAACTGTTTCATTGTAAGTTTATTTCATTTTGTGTTTCCTTTTCACAATTATATAATTTTCTCATTCATTATAATTCAGCCAGATAATATGTAGAAATTATTTGTTTGAATTCCGAACAGTAATGCATCCATTGGATCAGTCAGTCCTAATACAAGTGCACAGTGATCCACCTAGATGGCAGCTATTGCAAACCCGGGCACCACTTCAAAAAGTAATTTTCTGTTACTTCATCAGAATTCTCGGAATCTCGAATCGAATAGTTTAGGCTGGGCTTATAATTTGGCAAAAACATAATGCAGTTTGTTCATTACTCTACATCAAGCCGTTTCTGAGATAGGGAGGGGGACGGACGGACGGACACTTGGGAATTTATGTACAATATGATGATATGACGTGCTCTTAAATATTAGTTAGCTACTCGCTTTATTACAATTCAGATTTCGAATATTTTGAGGTGGGCAATGCATCAATATAATCTCTCCTTGTCTGCAGTATTCAAGTAAAAATATTTGAATCTCATGACCTAAGGATCCAACGAAGCGGAATCAGTAAAATTCTTCAGTTTTATTCTTTCAGGTTTATGTCAGCTATTCATTAAAGTTCCAATTAGAATTAATTTTAGAAATGGTCTCCACCTTGTGATATTTTACAATGGAAATCTGAAGATGACAAGTAACCATCCCAAGGTAGAATGGACTTGAAAAAAGTCTGACGGGACCGGGAATCGAACCCGGGTCTCCCAATTGCCGGTCGGGTGCTCTGTCCGTTGAACTATCCCGGTAGAACATTTACCAGCAATTGGGAGACCTGGGTTCGATTCCTGATCCCATCAGACTTTTTTCAAGTCCATTCTTCCTTGCCATTTTTCCTGGGTGCGCAAATCTTGCGCAAAGTTGCCCTTACCCGTTTCTTATGACAAGTAACATTGACGATCGTAACCCGTACAGTGTTCTTAGCTTTGCAATAATTTAATAAACAAAACTTCGGTCTCCTATAATTTCCTAAAATGCATGACATAGAAATCTCCTTTCAATTAGTTTTCAATTTTTATTCATTTTATTGTGAATCTCCACTGCAGAAGCTAATGAATTGATAAACGCGACACTTACAAATTGCATATTTCGCATGGGATTTAGCAGAGATTACGAATTTTCAATTTCAAATTACAGTTGCGGTCACGGGGAGAAAAGACATCACCGTTACGAATAGAAAAACCCACCGCTCAAAGTAAGGTCACAATGTAAACGGATTTTTTGTGGAAGGTGGTTGTCGGTGAGAAGTTGTGAACATAAAATGGGAACGCATGTAAGATCAAAAGCGGCTTAAGAAAGGTGGAGATATGCGCTTTGAAAGAGAAGAGTAATTGAGGAAAGAGAGTTAAAAAGTACCTAGCAGATTGTAGAATCGAACCAAAAGATAAAATATTAAGAAGGGAGAAACAACAACCACGCAATGTAGGCAGATATAGAGGCAGAGCAATTCATATTATATAATTAGGTCAAGGAGGATAAAAGGGAGTACGAATGTGTGTTCTTACGTACCGAGGAAAGGTAAAAATAACAGAATAAGAAAAAGAGGGCTCCAAGTTGGCAACGTGTTCGACTTTGGTGAAAGTGGTCCCGGGTTCGATTCCCGGTGGGGCCCTACGTGCGAAATTACCAAAGCAGTCGAATCACTTTTAACAATACTACTATACTACGGAAGAACAAGACACTGTGAGAAAGAGAACCTCAGGATTAATGTCTATCTTTAGTACTAAATATTTGGTCAAGCGAAAGAATAAATGGCAATTTAACTAGCGAAGGGAAAGGAAGCGAAATTTTGGCGCCATTTTCTGGAAATTCATAGAAGATCCAAATACCCTAAATAGACACAATCAAGAAAAATACATCACGCCAATGACAAAAATAAATTACAAGGATTAAGGAAAGGTGTGATAAATTTGCACGGTAAAGCCGTTCGGCTGAATCCAAAGGAATAACAGTTATTATTCTTTAAAGATATATACATTTTCGGGAGTAGTTTAGAAGAGAAAGTTAACATGTAGACACTGATATACGGCATTTTTAGAGAAATACTAAGAAATACAATAATGTGATATTCAGTACTTGATAATAATATGAATGACACATACTTTAATCAATTCCTACATTCCTACATTCGTTGCATTAATTACCATTAAATAGTAAAAATGGAGGATTGAGATAGTGGGAAGAGAGAGAAGAGAAACGTAAAAGATAGTGAGAAATATCGAGTGATGGTAGAAAAGATGAGAAAAATGGAAATGCGGTCAAATGACAGTGAAAAATGAATAAATTTATAATTAGACTCCCGAGGAGAGAGGAAATGAGAATAAAAGGGATAAAGAGAGTGAAAAGAGGGAGCTATGAGATGTGAGATAAAAATGAGGTAGATAGGGAGGGAAGAAAGAGGGCAGAGAGGCAGGGAAAGAAGCCACAAGAATGGAGATCGGATGAAAGTGTAAAGGAAAGAAGCCCTCTAGGAACATCAGTTGAATGGAGATCGGAATGTCCTCTGAGAATAAAGAATAGAGGTGTAGAGATAGAAAGAAAAAGATGAATGAAAAGATGAATGTGGAGAATTGGAGGATAAGACGAAAATGTAATCGATGTGGAAATAAATCTTTCACTGGAACAGCTTTCTTTATCAAAGAGACGTTCAATAATATAGAAAAGGCGCGGAGGAGTAAAGTTATGGACGAACAGCTCTTACCGCACGGGCCTCTTGGATTTGGCGAAACAAATATCGAAACAGTGAATGATATTTTAAATGATTCTATTTAATCCTGGATAAAACCTAAGTCAGACAACAACACGAACACAAAGGTGAGACATTTATCAAAGGTAAGTCTATACTTGTACAAGATGTGTGTATACCAGAATGTGGGAGACCTGGGTTCGAGTCCCTGTCATGTCCTTATTTTTCACCTCTGATTATCCTTCGGATTTCAGACTCACGTGCAAATGTGAACGCCTTTCCCTATCAATTCGAAAGTGCATTCAGGATTTAAAATTAGTAATAACTACATTTTTTCTTTTCCTAGCGTCTCGTTCGACGAATGTTTCTAGACCTCTACGTTATATTATACGTGAGCTTTGTATTAGCTGCATCAATCACAACTTCCGTAAATTCTATAAAATTTTGTATTCCACCACGTGTATCGTCAAATTTAGAGTTGAAATTAGAGTTAAATGATGGCCAATCTGCTTTACGTAAAACCCATGTCTTTCTGATTAAAATGTGCAGGATTAAATGTATATTAACAAAGGAAACGGGTAAGGGTGACTTTGCGCAAGATGGTGCGCACCCAGGAAAAATCTTAAGGAAGAATGGACTTGAAAAAAGTCTGACGGGACCGGCAATTGGGAGACCCGGGTTCGATTCCCGGTCCCGTCAGACTTTTTTCAAGTCCATTCTTTCTTGGGATAAATGCATATATATGCATAGGGAGGATATACTTACTTGGATTAAGTCGTCAAAAGATATGTATTGAGATTTCGATTATATTTATCTAATATTCACACTATATCAACTTCATCGTTCCTTCTATTCAAAGGAAACAGAACCGCTTTGTACTAACTCCTTTTCTTTCTCAAGTGAAATTCGCTCAGTAGTTTGAATAGTGCTGATAGATAAAAGTAATCAGAACTTTCATATATCATTTTAACTCCGGATACCGAGCGACCTCCGGTTTTATTTTAGCCTTATCCACGCATGCGGGGCTCTGCATGGGTGGACCTTTTATTTCCCTAGCTCCTCGTGGGACCAATATGGATACCAAAAATTTAAAAACCTTGGAGGGCTCTGCAAAGGGCCCTCTTACTCCAACTTTGGAGGGCGCTGAAAAGTGCCCCCTTAATACGGACTGTCTCAGTCCGACATCTTCCCTGGAGGAAAGACTACTCCTTGGAGGCTCGCAAGAGACTCCGGGGAGGATCAATTCACCTGGGAAGGGGGAGTTATCAGACTCCTCGAAGTCGACGGTCAAGGAGGCACCAGGAATTGGTGACTCCAAATCTGGAGCGTCAAGTGCCACCCTTGGGAGTGTTTCTCGCAGAATGGAGTAACTCACGACCAAGGTGAGGGCCAGCGGTGCAGAACGTAGAAGGCGGAGGTTGGAGAGGATCCGCAAAGAAGGGAAAGGTCCACCCACTGCCAAAGATGTGACCCAAGGGCAACTTCGAGGGACATCAGGCAGTGGGGAGAGCCATACCCAGAAAGGAAGCAAAAGACCTAGGGTGCAGGGTGACACTCCTGAGTTTTCCAGGTCCCAGGTCAAAAAGGCGAAGCCTAGTTCTTATGCTGAGGCCGTCAAGGGGAAGAAGAAGATGGCCATCATCCCAGAGAGCTACCCTGCAGTTGTCATGACTCAGGAGTGGCATATTGAGATGGAGGGCAATTTTGAGGAGCTCTGGGGCTCTACTCCTGAGGGTCAAGCCTTACCCTCTTTTGAGGGGACGAAGCTGATCAACGGAGCCTTTGAGGTCATCTGCGAAGATGATTCCTCCATGGAGTGGCTGGGTAAAGCAGTCGAGAAGGTGGGTCCCCTTGCAGGAACCATCTTGAAGGCTGTGGATGCTGACCAGCTGGTGAAGCGGAAGAAGGTGATGGTCTGGGTGCCTGGGCCAATTAAATTTGGATGTCAACCCCATGGGGGAATCCCTCTTAGAATATCTTATGACAACTGAGTTGCAGTTACTCAATAGAGGATCACAGCCTACCTTCAGGAGCTATGTAATGGAGGAAGTGATTGATATAACTCTGTGCACTCGCAACATAGTGCATAAAATTAAGGAATGGATAGTTTCAGGGGAGACATCGCTGTCTGACCACTGCCACATTCTATTTACGCTAAGCGAAGAAGCGAGGCAAGTCATCGCATATAGGGATCCCAAAGCTATAAATTGGGATCTATACCGTAGTGAACTAAATAGAGATATTGAAGGTATCTCTCAGCACAAGTTCAGGAATCAGGACGAAATAGAAGCTTCAGTGACATTTTTGCACAGAAGCATCATCTCGTCCTACGAGAAAAGCTGTCCCCTAAAAGTTAAGAAAGAGGGCCAACAGCTCTCTTGGTGGGGAGCAGAGCTTGAAGGCCTCCGTCAGCAAACAAGGAGACTTTTCAATAAGGCCAAGCGGACCAAAAACCACCAACATTGGGAAAGTTTCAAGGACGCCCAACGAAGGTACAAAGCAGCGATCAAACGATCGAAAAGGAAGTCTTGGAGGACCTTCTGCAGTAATGTGGAGGGGGTATCCGAACTCTCAAGGCTTCATAAAATCTTATCAAAAGACCCAGGGGCCGGTGTGGGGGCTCTTCAGCTTCCCTCGGGTGACTTCACGACATCCGACAAGGAAGCTCTAAAGCTTTTGCTGGAGACCCACTTTCCAGGAAGCACCGGAGTCGACAGGATGCATCAAAGGAGGACTCCCATCCACCCGTCTCGGGTGGAATGGAGATTGTCCTCCAGCATTGTTACTTATGAGAGCACTAGGTGGGCTATAAATAGCTTTAGCCCGTTCAAATCAGGTGGAGTAGATGGAGTCTTTCCTGCACTTTTGCAGGAAGGTATAGAAGAGCTCCTACTTCCACTCATTAGGATCTATCGTTCTTGTGTAGCATACTGCTATATTCCACATGCCTGGAGGCCAAACCGGGGAAAATCGACTATACCCAGGCTAATTCCTACAGAGGTATAAGTTTTATGTCTTTTCTACTTAAGACACTGGAAAAGATGGTGGATTGGTACATTAGGGATGGTCCACTTAAGGATTACCCCCTACACACCAATCAGCATGCTTACCAGAAAGGAAAGTCAGTGGAATCTCCTCAGCACAACTTTATTAGTAGAGTTGAAAGAGTAGTAGATCAGGACATGTACGGCATGGCATTACACACCCTTTGATCCACTCCGCCTTCCAAACACCGAGTTCCATGCACCAACTACAATAACCTAAGCGAATTATTAAAAATACGTCCATAAGAAATGTCCTAGCATCGAACCTGGGTCTACGAGGACCAATACTCTTACATCATACCTTAGAAATCCCTATCTTCTGTAGATGTAGCGAATTTCAACCTTCTACCTGACCGTGAAATCCCAGATCGAACTTTTGAAAATTCGGTCATTCGAATGGTCCTGGGATTGAACCTGAGATTTTAGGGCAAAAAGCTTTACAGGATACGATAGGCAATCATTGTTTCTAACTAAACTGTGAATTCCAAATTTCGACCTTAAAGGAAAATAACTTAAATGAATTCATGAACTTCAGACAGATAAACTGCCTTAGCATCGAACTTAATACCCTCATGGTAAAAACCTCTAGGTATACTATAGAGGTGCTTGCTCTCTATGGATGACGTGAATTTCAACGTTCTATCTTTCCAAGAAATACCCTAAATGATTTCTTGAATGTTTTGCAATAAGAATTTACCTAGCATCTAACCTGGGGTTAATAGGGATAAAACTTTAACGACAAACGGAAGATAACATCATTTGTTAACGATTCCGTAAATTTCAACGTTCTATCATTACGCTAAGTACGCTAAATAAATTTTTTAAATTGCGCTCAGTGCATTCTTATGGGAAAATGGCCGTTTTCTGGCCCCCCCTAGAATCGAACCCATGATGCGTAGAATGGAAGTCCGCTTTTTTTCTAGATGTCCAAACCCAGGACTTTACGGCAAAAAAATCGGCAGCTCCGTGAGGCACTTCCTTCTACCTCGCCTTTAGTATGTATTATGTATATATA
>KZ309052.1:448358-459096 GCA_000376725.2 Ladona fulva
CTAGCTTTACGGGAAGTACCTGAAAAAAATTTCCGAAAAATGTAAGAAAACCCGTCCAATGCATTCTTATGGGAAAATAGCCGTTTTTGGGGTCTCCTAGAATCGAACCCATGATGCCTAGGGTCGATGTCCGCTTTTTTCCTAGATGTCCAAACCCGGGAGCCAAACAGACTCTTTGAGCGTATAGAGTCCTCCTTTTGTCATTCCAGAGGGAGGAAGAATTTCAAATGGCCGTAAATTTCTATACCGCTGAGATTAAATGGATTTGGGGGCACACAGGATAAAGAAAAAACGTAACGATAATGCTCCCAGATAGATGGAATTTTAAGGGAGGTCAACTGAGGGTTAAGTTGCTGTTACTCTGAATCGAAAGACGGCCAACAGTTTCATACTGTTCCAAAACTAGCTAAACCTCATTAAAGGGAACTATAGATTTCTGCAAAATTCTCCTTGAATGAGAAATACCTAAAAATTGTAAGGAAATGTTCCTAATATATTAGATGCTTAACTAATTCGACCCGATATTCAGGTATTTGAAAGAAAGTAGACAACAAAACCTGTCATTCGTACGTGATACACTCTAGGTGTAAGACGGGAGTGGGTTTCTTTAAATACATTAATGAGGGGGCTGATGTAAATTATACATGTTCTACGAATTTTTATGAAAAATTTTTCGACCATTTAATAAAAAGCTTCCACAAAAGTGTACGCGATAAAATATTTTACGTACTAATAATAGAAACAGTGGACAAAGATAATTAAAGAAAATGAGAGAAATTAGAAAAACCTGGCCTAAACACTGGATAATTAAAAATTATTAATTGCATGTGGAAAAGAATAATTTGTTTTTAATTTTCAAAGTAGGTCATTAAAGATGTGCATCAGAAGTTGTCAGCATTGTGTCCTTTTGGCCTTAAAGATGGAGAGAATATTAGCTTGGATATGTTCCTTGGGAATTACTGCTAAAACGAGAAATTCTCTCAAAAGAATAACTTGCAGGGAAATTAAACATAAAAAATATAAGATAGTTTGGCATAAACTCTCACGAATTAAATCAAGTTTCTAAACATACACTGAAGTCAAATTGTGAAAAATATGTATTATGATTACTTTAAATAGACCGACAGTAGCGGGAAATCTAAATTCGTTGCCGTAGATTGGATTTTTCACGCTGTTGCGTAAAGCGAAAAATAACACTTAGCAGTTGAACTTCAGATCGAATTAAATGCACCAGGATTTGGTTTATATCCTTCTGTGGAAAGGAATAAGGAAAAGGTGTGATAAAGTAAGATGAGAGCGGAAAACGAGGGAAGGATTAGGTGAAGAAAGAGTTAATACAGGGAGAAGGAAATTGAGGGGATTTAGGTGATGGATCCCCTTGATTGGGAAGAATCAAGTGGAAAAAGATGCCCATATCAACGAGGTCAAGATGAGTTCGAGGCAGCAAAAAGGAGAGACCATCGTACGGAGATTGATGTGCACTCGAGAGATAAGCGCGAAGATAGCGATTTGGAGACCCTTAAACCCCTATCGTCGGATTTGGAGTACATCGACACCCTCAAGTTAAAGCAAAACACTAGCGCACAAATTATTAAATGTAAGAGTACATTTCCGTTTTAAATAATAGTCATATTTAGAAATTGTGAATGTTTCGGCAGAAAATTTGGGACGGAATGAATGTGTGATTAACATTTAAAGATGTGAGCCTTGAGCCTTACTTAAAGTAAAAAATATGGGATTTAGCCTTGTCAGAAAATTCTTATTTCATAAGTTGAAAAAATATTTTATCAGAAAAGTGTAACATTTAACGAAAATACTCTGGGAGGTGTACTAGAATAAACAACCGGGATTGGTTAAGGCAATTTCTCATTAAATATGAAATACAGGATAAATCTAACTAATGTTAAATAATACAGGATAAAGGATACATCTAACTAAATAGACAATACAGGATAATTCTAACTAAAAGCCCTTAAAGGAACAGACCAGTCTGATTTCAGCTCAAAAACAACGTTATTATTAGAGAAGCATAAGAATGCGAAATCCGATAATAAGCGTGCTATGCGAAACGCCCTACGTAATTTTAAGCAGAAAATTCTAGGTGATAGCTTAGAGGAGGACCCTAAAGCCTTCTGGTCGTACGTTAGGGAGACACAGGGAAAATTACAAACCGTTTGCTCATTAAGGGATAACGATGGCAATATTACTAGTGATCCGAAGAAGAAAGCGAACATCCTTAACGACTTTTACCAAAGCGTATTTGCAGCCGATAATAGCTCAGACAGCCTTCCGGTAACAAACACAAACGCGTTGATGTCAAGTATTTGTTTTACTGAAGAGGGAATCGCTAAACTCTTGCGTACAATTAAGCCAAATAAATCCCCAGGCCCTGAAGGTATTCCGGCTAGAGTATTGAAAGAACTAGCGGATAGCGTCGCTCCATACCTCCAAATCGTGTTCTCCAAATCAATTAATGAAGCCAGCGTCCCAATGGATTGGAAATTAGCGAATGTTACGCCCGTTTACAAAAAAGGATTAAAGGACGACCCAGGTAATTATAGGCCCATCTCGTTAACTTCACTGACAGGCAAAGTAATGGAGCACATCGTTGTTAGCTCACTAATGAAGTTTTTAGATAGCGCTAGTTATTTCAATAAGAACCAACACGGCTTTAGAAAGTCCCGGTCATGCGAAACTCAACTTGCGCTATTCGTCCACGATATTTTAAAATCTGCCGAGAGTAGTAAGCAAGTGGATGCTGTTTTCCTCGATTTTAAGAATGCTTTCGATAGAGAACTGAAAATGTCCTATTTTCGGCGTCGTAACGAAATTCGTAATATTTACAGTCAAATATTAAACCAACGGAAAGCATTTGGAAAGTGAAACTTTTTATTCGTTCACTTCGTATTAAGAAGTTATTAGATACAAAGTATCGTGTTGATGTTATGTTTATTTGCAGAGATGAAAAATGCAAAACCTTAATTTTTTCGCGCCACAATTTTTGGGCGGAGGTAACTTCACTTTAATTCTGATTTCTCGGGCCTTATATTCCCGCGATGAAAAACCAGAATCATGTTTTAAGAGGCATAAAAGGGCATATGCCCTTTCTCATAAAAGTAATTAGAAAAAGTTTCGAGAAGATCTTCTTTCGTAAACGTTAGCTGAATATACCCTATTTTCGGCGTCGTAACGAAATTCGTAATATTCACAGTCAAATATTAAACCAACGGAAAACGTTCGGAAAATGAAATTTTTTTAATCGTACACTTCGTGTAATTTAATTATAAGATACAAAGTATCGCGTTAATTGTATGTTTATTTGCAGAGATATAAAATGCTAAACTTTAAAATTTTTTCCGCGCCACACTTTTCGTGCGGAGGTAACTTCATGTTCATCCCGATTTCTCGGGCCTTATACGCCCGCGATGAAAAACCAGAATTAGGTTTTTAGAGAGATAAAAGCATGCTCTTTCTTTTAAAAATAATTTGGAAAAGTTTCGAGAGGGTCTTTTTTTGTAAATGTGAGCTGAATATACCCAATTTTCGGCGTCGTAACGAAAATCACAATATTTGCACTCAATTTTTAAACTAACGGGCAACATTAAGAAAATGAAACTTTTTATTCCAACACTTTGTATACAGTAGTTATAAGGCAGAAAGTTTCGTGTTTATTGTATGTTTATTTCAAAAGATATAAAATGCCAAACTTTAAATTTTTTTCGAGCCATAATTTTTTGGGCCGATTTTGCTTCAAACGTTCTTCGCAGATTTCGCTCATAAAAGATTTGTTATTATTTTGTGTAATAAAGCAACATAGGTTTTATAGGAATACCAAGTTTTGTTTTGCTCAACGGAATACTGCGTGAGATAACGTTTCTCAAACTTGCTAAAAATGGATGTCTAACTGTAGAAGGCTGCGGAAGGGGGTCAAACAAATGACTATATCTCAGCAAATATTTCATCGATGGATGTCAAACTTGGGAAATGTTCATAGAAGAATTGACGTTATGTTCGCGCAGAATTTCATTGAAATCGGTGATGGTCCAGCGGGGCATTTCTCTGAAATTTGTCCACTTGACATGGAATGCCCCATTATGTGACCCCCCTGATACTTTGGCCGATCCGACAGTGAGCGTAAAATAATAGAAATAGACGAGAGGTAAAGTCGTTTTAGGGACTCTTTTTTTCCGCGAACGATACGGGATAACAATAAATTAAAGAGGCAATCCTACTCTTGGTGTTTACACCCCATGCCACTCGCCTAAAGGCGGCTTGTAGGGTATTAATGTAGAGGTAGATGTCCCTGCGAGTATGACATCGTTATTGATTTTTGGAAGGACACCTCAGAAGCACCTTCTTCCTGTTTTCTTTTCACATATTCCTTTGCATAGAAGACAACTTGCGCATCCTGAATAGCCCTGCTCGCGCAAAATGAAGTCCTTTTTGATCTTCAATCTGCCGTGGTTTCTATTCGCCGTTAGTCACTTTCTGGTGTTTAGCTATTCGTTCTTTTGTTTTATTTTTCTACGTGTTATTCACCCGTCGTTCAGCAAAGTGTATGCGACTAGCCAGAATATAAGTACACTCGTTTCTCTGAATGAGAGGAAGGTTTAGCAGGAGAGAAAGAGTTTTAGATTGAGTCTATGATACTGTCACCAGTGGCAGAAAAGTCACTCTCCACGAGATATGACACGAAGAAGAAGCATACTATGTGGTATTCATAGATGTAGGAATGTATTGCAGGTGCAGACCAGTCTAGGTAAAGAACAAAGAAGAAGGGGTGAAAGGAAGGAGGCGTGATAAGAATCAGTCGTAAAAGATGGGTTATCATCAGCTTCCATGCACCGAACGAACAGAAAACCGCAGGAAGTAATTTATTTCCCTATATGGCCATCGGAAGAAAAACGGATGCTTAAAGAAGTGGTCTTATGTATGGGAATGAGTACTAATTTACGATTTTAAGTGTGAGGAAAATTTGAGTCTGATGTCTCTTCCGTTGAGGTGGCTTGTAGGGTATTTATGTAGATTTAGATGAAGTCGTGGCGGAGTCATTGGGAATGACCCACTTTCGGACCTATCAAAGGAACACAGAGCTAAAGCTGCGTCGTTGAGATTAAAAACTTTAGCGCGAATTACATCATTATAATGGAGGCGATATTAGGAGATCGGGGGCGATTTCTCTCTCATCTCTGTTATAATCACTGGGCATTCTGAGTTGTTATTAAAGCAAAAAACGCTCTGAAGAAGTAACTAAATACATGCAAACTCATTCATCATTTAGGAGCGTACAATGTATTATACGTCCATGATTTTTAATCTGTGTACTCTTTAGCATTCGATGGAGGAAATGTGAATATCTCAATATTACACGTCATTATATCCGCGAAAACATTACAGACAAGACTGTCATTTACAAGATAAATCTTGATAGGAAATCCTTCCAAACATTTTCGGATGACTACATCGTCAGAAGGATATCAATTTTTCCAATTCAAAATAAAACCGGTCTCGGTGGAGGAGTGGTTAGCAATCTAGCATTTGAACACTAAGGTCGCGGGTTCGAATCCCGGCTAGACTTCTATCCGGAATTAAAATGGATGTAACTGGGTTTAACCTGTTTCCATTAAAGAAGTTAAAAATAAAAAGCAATTATTCCAAATTANGAAACGGAAGGAATAATGAATAATGACGTGAGAATGGAAGAGAATATTTCGACGAGGAATAAAATGGTCAAAAGAGCGTTGGAATCTACACGAAATGGAAAAGTTGGAAGTGAGGAAGATATAGAAAATGAAAGTGGTGTGGAACGTGTTACATTTTCTGAATTTCCTACTGTAGCTGAAGCTTGGTAACAAAAATCAGTTATTTTGTATTCATTAAATTTTTCGGATTGAAATATCTCTCTATGTTTACTCACAGTCAAGTGGCTTTGGTATACAATGCAACCTATGTGTTACATTTTTTCAACCAAGAGACATCTAGATTAATCTATGATTAACAGTTTCAGGTATTTTACGCTTAGCTTCTTCCAATACCACTTCGGAGTATTGCTTAGCGTTTATTTTGGGTGTTTGTATTCACTCGCTAAAAACACGAGACCTACACCTAAACACTTGTTTGTAACATCTCGCTAAATCGTTACAAAGTTTAGATTCTTCTTCACAAATGCGTATTTTCCTATGGCTTTATTAAAATAAATTTCTAATTATAAAAATGTATCGCTTCAGTAAATCGCTCTGATATTATACCTTTAATCCTATATAGAAGTTATAAAAAAGCAATCGTTCAATGAAAAATATCTTAAACTAAAAACAGCTTCGCTGTAATAATTTTCGGTGTCTTGAAATGCACAACGAGGATTCAGCTTGAACATTTCATGGAGTTTGAGTTCCCAGTATGTTTGTAAAATTGCCAGTAAATTGTTTACGCAGATGTTTGCGCTGTCTTCCACTATTTGCTTTCATAACGATTTTCTAAATCAATTGCATAATACAGGAGAAAATTGGAATCACCAAATCGTTATATTAGCCGGATATAGTGTCTGAATTATTTCGCGAGAGTGAGTATGTGATTCAATTATAAACTGGTCTTAATTTCACTCAGTAGGAGAGGAATACTTGTTTCAGTGCTTGGTGCGGATTATAGATTTCCACTAAATTTGTGTCTGTGTTCATATCCAATTCCAAACTAGGTTCGGCGTCTAAAATCGCCGGAGGCACCGCATGGAAACTGCCAGACACAAATGTTACCCGAACATCTGCGCGCATTTCCCGTGCTTTGAGATAACATAGCCGTGATACCTTTTTTTTCCGGACTTCTCTATACAAAATTTGTACGCACCCTGGAGGCATTAAAAACTCAATTTTAGAATTACTATTTATCGCCCAAATATATTCGGTACAATAGATTTCTGAGGGAAATAGAGTAACATATTATGGGCAGATTCGATATAAAAGATTTTGTTGGGTTTTATGTGTTCTCTTAAGGAAAGAGACTTTCCGATTACTCGAGTACTGTTTATTGGTAAAAATTCAATCTTTTTTTGTCCAATAGTTTTCACGATATGATATGTTAACTGTCAAAATTTTAATATTCACTTTGAAGGTTATCTGTCCGAAGGAAGAGAAGGGGCCAATTGTAGAAGAACGAGAAAGATGAGGGCAAGTGGGGCCGTGTACGTATGCACGGGAAGGGGTCGCGAAAGAAGGGGGGAAAATTAATGACAAGAAAAGTGTTGCGCGCAAGCTTTCCCATGTCTTCTCTCGTAATCTTCTCGTATTAAAACAAAATCGTTGCTACCAGTTATCATTAGTTAAAACCTTAGGCTGAATTTGCTAAAAAAACTGTACCTACAGAAATAAGATGACTTTGTACAACACGTAAATCTCAGTTGAATATAATATTTCTTTACATATAAACATTTATTTCTTCTTCATCTCATGCACGAATCGTCAAGAAAACCACCGGTTGCCAACCGATGGTTTTCGGAAGAATCTGTGAAAATATTTAGGAATTATTTGAATTTTGATGATTCATATAATCTTGATCATCTCCGTGTCACCAACACAGGGTGGATAAACAATACAAGCTTCTCCAACAATAATAAAATAGTTATTTTACATACCTATATAAAATAATGTTATTATTCATTATAATGTTCTATGATAATCAAAATTACAAGTATAATGGTTCCTGAGGTCCGAAAGGGTGGCGAAATGTGTTTTCTGACGATAAGCCTTTTGCTTGATGAATACTACTAATAATTCCAAAATCAACGTGGGAGTTATACTTTTAGATCTAACACTATAACAATATTAATAACTGTCGGTAATATGCATTAATATAATTTGATTGCCACTTTAATTCAGAATAGCCATAATTAATGATTGCTGGAATTATTTGCTATTAGAAGCGAAGTAATACTACTGGAATTGATAACACTTGATTTGATAAGCACTAGAAATAGTTAATAATTACCAGATGATAAAAGAGTTCAAAAACAAATTCATAGATGGGGCATAAAATGCGGATAATTGGGTTTTACAAACAACTTAATCATCAGTGGCCACGAGACGGCTTCCATTTATAGACGACGAAGTAACATCTTATAATGTATTAATACGACTTCATTCGGGCGAGATTGCGTCCAAGCAGTCTGTTATTGCGTCTAATCCTTCGTCATTTAAAATTTAAAAGACACACATCTTCATAATATGAGGGAGAAAAAAGATCACAGAAGAAAACTACTTTGTGTGATTAAAAATCTAAGTTTGAACTTAAGAAAAAGACTCCACAACGTGAAAACGTCCACAAAAAAGGAAGTGGGAAAAACCTGCCAAATCTACTGAGAGGTAACTATGTTTTATGGAGGCTAAGGTTTTTAAAGGTAGCATAAATTAGATTTGAAAGATTAACAGAATTACAATAGTCGTAATTGATAATAGTCGTAATGTACATTTCGTTGTCATGGACAGTAATAGGGGGAAATGAGCTAACAATGCACCATTTTAGGAGTAGAAGTACAACCGAATAATTGTTTGTAAAGTGATAAATATGCGGTTCTCTCAATCGCAACTTTTGGTATGTTAACGTTAAAAATATCAATCAGTGAAAATCCGGCAACTTAACATATTTTGGCAGTAATTCGTTTCCAAATATTAGCTACAAGGGAGAGCGAAGAAAGTAGAACAGAAGGTAGAATGAAACGGAAAATAAATGGAAACGGAAGGAATAATGAATAATGACGTGAGAATGGAAGAGAATATTTCGACGAGGAATAAAATGGTCAAAAGAGCGTTGGAATCTACACGAAATGGAAAAGTTGGAAGTGAGGAAGATATAGAAAATGAAAGTGGTGTGGAACGGGTGGGCGTGGCTGAATGCGCGGAGTGGATGTGGCCTTCACTGAAATTGGGGGCCCATTGAATGAAATGAAAAGCCGTCCGTCGAGGGATGAAGAGAAATATGAATGTAGAATCAATTAGAAGTATTAATCGAAATATGGAACCACTGGTGGAATCGATATGGAAGATAAATTATATACTTAACATACATAAAAACAAATCAAACAATTGCAAATACTTCGAGTAAATTCTGAAGTTTAATAAAATGAGCGACATCTGAAAGGACAATTACATCCCCTTCATTTGTTCGTGCTCGTAATTAGGAGAGTTACGCGAGATAAATCAACTGAGGTTAAATATGCCACTGCCGATGTTCACTAAATAACCCACATTATTTCGATGAATTAAATGCCTAAAGGCAGCTTCCACGGTTTTAATTAGATTAGCGGGATACATATTTCACCAGCAAGATTGAAAAATCGACCATCTCGGATAGATCAATTATCTTGCCACATCTCTATATACACACGCTTCTCCGGATATATATCTCTTCATATACATGATACTTTCTACACACACATAAATGTATATCATCAGCCATTTCCAATCCGACGTCGGATGTAAATCTATCCAAGCGCTGTACAATTCTCTATATTCTGAGCCTCTCGTTGCCATCTTAACCCTAAATGATGTCTCTGTTCCATCGGTCCCTTGGTCTTCTTCTTGGTCTCCTCACATCTCTTGGTACCCAGTTCAGAACTACTGTTGTCATTCTGTTGTCGCGCTGTAATAATTTTCGGTGTCTTGAAATGCACAACGAGGATTCAGCTTGAACATTTCATGGAGTTTGAGTTCCCAGTATGTTTGTAAAATTGCCAGTAAATTGTTTACGCAGATGTTTGCGCTGTCTTCCACTATTTGCTTTCATAACGATTTTCTAAATCAATTGCATAATACAGGAGAAAATTGGAATCACCAAATCGTTATATTAGCCGGATATAGTGTCTGAATTATTTCGCGAGAGTGAGTATGTGATTCAATTATAAACTGGTCTTAATTTCACTCAGTAGGAGAGGAATACTTGTTTCAGTGCTTGGTGCGGATTATAGATTTCCACTAAATTTGTGTCTGTGTTCATATCCAATTCCAAACTAGGTTCGGCGTCTAAAATCGCCGGAGGCACCGCATGGAAACTGCCAGACACAAATGTTACCCGAACATCTGCGCGCATTTCCCGTGCTTTGAGATAACATAGCCGTGATACCTTTTTTTTCCGGACTTCTCTATACAAAATTTGTACGCACCCTGGAGGCATTAAAAACTCAATTTTAGAATTACTATTTATCGCCCAAATATATTCGGTACAATAGATTTCTGAGGGAAATAGAGTAACATATTATGGGCAGATTCGATATAAAAGATTTTGTTGGGTTTTATGTGTTCTCTTAAGGAAAGAGACTTTCCGATTACTCGAGTACTGTTTATTGGTAAAAATTCAATCTTTTTTTGTCCAATAGTTTTCACGATATGATATGTTAACTGTCAAAATTTTAATATTCACTTTGAAGGTTATCTGTCCGAAGGAAGAGAAGGGGCCAATTGTAGAAGAACGAGAAAGATGAGGGCAAGTGGGGCCGTGTACGTATGCACGGGAAGGGGTCGCGAAAGAAGGGGGGAAAATTAATGACAAGAAAAGTGTTGCGCGCAAGCTTTCCCATGTCTTCTCTCGTAATCTTCTCGTATTAAAACAAAATCGTTGCTACCAGTTATCATTAGTTAAAACCTTAGGCTGAATTTGCTAAAAAAACTGTACCTACAGAAATAAGATGACTTTGTACAACACGTAAATCTCAGTTGAATATAATATTTCTTTACATATAAACATTTATTTCTTC
>KZ309052.1:468945-485008 GCA_000376725.2 Ladona fulva
GCATCTATCCTTGCGATACACTGTGTAATCTGGAGGAAAAATCTCACTAGATGCTATTTCTTCGCTAAGCCAACTCTCGTTTCCTAGTATTACATCGGCACAAGTTTTTCTCGTCAAGTCGAAGAATTCTGCCTGCTTTTTTCTAATACTTCTGCAGTTAACTATGACTAGATTAATCTGCTCACTACTTTCTCTTATGGTTTCACGAGGAGGATTTAAACTAAAATTACTTGAGCAATCCCTATGCTGAGTCACTTCCTTTTTTAATGATATTCTCTTACTCACTTGCTTATTACGTTTTTCGCTTATATCCGAATCTGTTCTCCCTTTTCCCCTTGAGACGCTAACTTCTGACGCTAATCCTTCGCAAGGTGGCATTACTAAAATATTTTCTAACCTAAAAAAGTCCTATAAGGTTAGGTTGGGTGTGGAAGGAATTTTGATTTTGGTACTTTATTTGGGTAGGTAAGATCTAGGTTGAGTTAAAGCAAGATCCTAGGAGTGACATAGGAAGTGGGTTTCCCAAGTCGTTACCTTCTTCGTTTTTTACTTTGAAAGGGAATGAATTTAAATCTAAATCTGAGACTAGACCTACTTTATGTGGATCCCACACTGCGCTGCAGTATTCAAAAGAAAGATATTATTTTGCTTTTGGTTTCAGGTAATGAAGCCATTAGCTGTTGCCCTGACAATTTTGCAAGCAGAGAAGAATATGTTCATTGGGTTTCTTCAGCCAACCATCAAGGGATTACTACGTGAACTCAACAAGAGAGCCACTGACAGTGCTCTTGTGTACTGTAGGCCACTGGCANAGGTAATTAAAACCTATTTTACGTACATTTCTTATAAAAATTATAAGAACTGATTAACTCCATTATTTTTTATCTTAATTTTGGAAAAGAAACAACCTCTGCAGGTAACGAAAACCTATTTTACGTACATACCTTATGGAAAAGTATACTAACTAATTATCCCCGTGCATTTATATAGGATATCTCACGAAATCAATGTACAACAATTCCCTTGGTCGTCAAAGGGATTGGTTGTTTATTTCCGAAAAATATACCGAATTTTACGTCTATTTTATCAAAGTTCTCCCAATTTCGAAACTATATGAATGATTATAAGCATCTGGTGATGGTACGAAGAACACTTTAAATCAGCTGGTGTGTACCATATATGGCACAGGGAAATTACCCGAAGATTTTAAAAAATGCGTCATTGTAACAATACCTAAAAAAACCACAGCAAAACGCTGTGAACAGTATCGCACACTTAGTCTTGTCTCCCTGTCCTCCAAAATACTGGCAAAAATAATTTTGAAAAGAATAGAAGGGAAGATTGAGGACACACTCACTGAGGACCAATTTGGCTTCAGAAATGGACTACTCTTCAGTAGTTTGTATATTATGTGTTTGTCGTGGTATTTAAATCTGGATTTCTTGCGGTGTGACGTAGTAGGGTAAACAAATGGGAGGAAGGGATTGGGATGAGATGATTGAAGAGGAGAACATAGTTCTCGAAATGCGTACCTTAATACGTGTGTGCATCTCTGCCAGGTTGGACCATACCAAAGGCAACAGAGAACCACTCCAAAGAAAAGTTTTATTTTTATTATCTTACATCTAATGGCTTAAGGAGTCAATTTAATTTTAATATTATTCTAACAGCCGTTTCTCCTTTTTTTCTTTCTTTCCATCAATGGGATGGGTTGTTTATTTCTCAAAACAATTACGAAATTTCAGTGTGTCTTATCAAAATCTTCAAAATTTCGGATCTATATCAATATTTCACGACTAAAATAAGAAGCTATGATAATTTTCCTTTCTTTTGGCACTTGTCTCAACTTCGTAGGACCATTGTTTCTAATTTAATTTTGTAAAAGAAACAATCTCTGCAGGTAATTAAAACCTATTTTACGTACATTTCTTATGGAAGAGTATACTAAATGATTTTCCCCGTGCATTTATATGAGATATCTCATCAAGTCGATGTACAACAATTGCCTTGGTAGTCAAAGGGATGGTTTGTTTATTTCCAATTATTTTCACGAAATTTGCGTCTATTTTATCAAAGTTCTCGCAATTTCGAATTTGGCACAAGAGTCTAATGCTGAGGTTTCGATTTCGTGTCGCCGTAAAACGTGCATTATTTCTGTTATAATCGCTGCAGTAGCCTTAGCGAAATGAAGTCGAAATATTAGTCAAGAACCATTAAAGCCCAGATCCTTGAACCAGTTCACCAACATATTATTTGAGCATTTTGTTATGTGGATGCGAGACAATCAGGTGAGCGGAAAGAAATAAGGTTGGGGAGATGGAAAGGCGGACCAGAAGGAAAATGACGAGAGCAAGTTGGGTAGAAAGAATAGGTAACGTATAAGAAGAAGTGAAATGAAGAAAATAGAATGCTTTTAAATTAGAGAGTGGAAGAAAATAGATTGCTTAATAAACAATGGGACGAAGAAGAACTTATTCTAAGACAAAGAGGAGGACTCAGAAAGGAATATTTGAAGAGATACATCAGATCATAGGAAATATATAGCGATGATCGGGGCTATTGCGACAAGGCACTGCTTTTGGAGCAATATTTCATTCTTTCCGCACCGCTTCCTTCGTCACCACAGTAAACAACTCCGAAAAATATCCGTTATTATGTTTGTGTTCAGGGTTATGCTCCTTCTGTTTCTCGTACTTATTTATTACAGCCGATAGCTAACAAATTAAGTCATGGAAAGCAAAGAGGTGTAAATTTCGTAAATATTATAATTTAGGAGAAAATACTATCAGAGAGAACTCCTATCCCGAATCCTATTTTGAGAATTTGGGAAGTGAAATAAAGTGTTAGAAGAGAAACAAGGAAAAGGGTTTTAGGTACTTGGCACGATAAGGCGTGCACCAAGGAAATTTCCCAAGGAGAAACGGACATGAAAGAAGTCTGACGGAACCGGGACTCGAACCCCGGTCTCCAAATTGCCGGTCGGTTGCTCTATCCATTGAGCTATTCCACCAGAACATTTCTCCATGCCGTTTGGGTGACTTTGTAGATATTGGGCGCAATCTACGAGCAGTGAGGAGTGAGTGGAGTGTGCTACAAAGTCACCCAAACGGCATGGAGAAATGTTCTGGTGGAATAGCTCAATGGATAGAGCAACCGACCGGCAATTTGGAGACCGGGGTTTGAGTCCCGGTTCCGTCAGACTTCTTTCATGTCCGTTTCTCCTTGGGAGTGTTAGAAGAGCATATCATAAACTCAGCTAAGAAGAAATCGCTTGGATAAGAAGTCAGTGCAGTAATTTAGTTGTTAGGATTTTCATCATTAACCCTCGTGGGGCAACCACATCGATTTTCACTTCAATTCCATCGATTATGCGCTAAATTAGCGCTAAACTCGCGCCACTGTAACCACCGCTAAAATGTCACGTTTCCAGCTAGTTGATAAACACTCCACAAAAGGCTTGTGTATAAGTTTTCTCGTCACGTGATTGCCACCCGCAGTCTTCGAGCGATAGATCGCCTAGTAAGGGAAAGGGTTTTCCTTTTATCCTTCCTCTATATCCCTGCTTTAGTAGACTTTCACTCATTACCAATCTCCACCCTTGCCAACCTCATCTCGCGTCCAACAAAGGAAGCTTTAATTTTGTCTTTTTATGTCTACAGAAATTGCCTTCTTTATAATCCAATGAAATCATTCATATGACAGAATACGAAGCCTTTGGCGCTTATTCTAAATACGTAGTATGAACTTTTCAGAATATCAAATCATTATTTTAGCAGTATTTTTCAATACATCATTACTTACAGCTACAGTTTATACAACGTACAGCTTTACTTTCAAATAGATTCATTCACTCCAGTCCCACCTACAATCAGACTATTAACCCCTTAAACACTGTATTAAAATTCAACTTCCACAAAATTTCCTGGTTCATTAAAACATAATCTTTGATTTTGAGGACGTACATTTTTAACATATGCTTAAGAAGAGATATGGTGTGTGTGTATGATATCCATAGAGTAATCTCCTACGAATCTTTAAAGATCATATTAGATAAATGTTGATTTGGCGATTCGAACCCATTGTACAATTAAGCAAAAACTAAACTCATTTAATAATGTGTTAAAACAGAAAAAAGAAAACAAAATTACTACTGGCGTATAACTCGGGTGGATATAATTTCCGAGCATATCGGGTATCTCTTCAGAAAAGGGATGCTTTTAATGTAAATTTACCCCCATCAAGCACGAATGATGAACTTTCTCAATAACAGTTTACTGTTTTCCATTATTTCCGTCAGTTATTAAGTAAAAAATTACCGTTGATATATCAATCGTTTTAATTTTTAATTCGTCAACTATGGAAATAGAAAAACATTGGTTACTTTCCAGTCTTAATTCTAACTAAAGTCTCTCTCTTTAATAAAACATCTCAAGATATTACAAATATAATTAAAGAATCTCTCCAAAAGAAGATACTCAACTCTGTTTCTCCGCTTCTTTCTCCTCATCCTCTTCGAATTGGAATTTTCCCCATCGCATTCTCCGCATTCTCCGACAAAATATTTCGAAGTCTTTTCAAGCGCTTCCAATCTCCGTTCTCTCCCTCATCGCCGCTCTAATCACCAAAAAACCCTTTCCGCTCTTCAACTGTCAATATCGCTTCATTACCTAAACTTTTAGTTGGCTGATGAAAGTTTCGCTGACCTCCAAGAGAAAGACGAGCCTTCGTCTGCAGTGCGTTTGAACTCCTACCGAAAAAGTGACACGTAAGAATGCTAGCGCATATACCACAGCTTCTTTGAATTGAAACCAAAACAAATTTAAATGTTTCGCACGTGTTGGAAGGTTCGATTAATGGATTTTAAATAAGTAAGATAATGAAATGAAGAAAAATAATATGCGTATCACTCTCCGAAACTGTGCCTAAAAATATTGAATAATACAATTTTCATTCTAATCCAAACAGAACGTGTTCGAATGCATCGGGGAAACAGCTTTTACGTTGTCGATAGATTAAAACCACATAGAATAAAAATAAAATAGTAATACTGTTGCACATTGCAAATTAAACTGATAATTGCGATGAAGGTTATGTTCAGAGAAACAACGTTCTCGGAAGACGTCGCGGATATAATGCGCCCTCCCTGCTATATAGGCCGCTTCGATAGAGCGAGGAAAATAAGAGAAATAGATGCGAAAACGAACCGATTCAAGAATTCGTTTTTTCCGCGAACGATACGCGAAAGTAATCGACTAGGTAAATAGNAAGGGTTTCACAAATTATGAAGTACAAATAGTTATTTAAGTCTTCGGAGAAAATTGATAAAAGCCCAATTTCATCCAATAACAGGTTACAAAATGGGAAAGTTCAATTCACAATGCGAGAAGAATGCTCAGAAGGTTACTCTTACATTGCTCTGCTTCATTTATCTGAGATGCAAATTAGAGTGAACTAGCAAAGATCACAGACTCACAGAGCTTCATAAATATTTTACATTTCTACATTAGAATCATGAGCACATTTTTGTGATTCACTTACGTTTAACGTAATTACTGTGTAATTCGTAGTTCAACCTCCAAAATTTCTTCTAGCTTTACGAATACCTGTTTCTTTTTATACCTTTTTCATTTCCTTTCTATCATTAGTTAACTTTAGCGTTGCAAGAGAATTGAGTGAGCGATGAACTACTCCGAAGATGCGCACATTTCATTCTCGCCGTCCGTTGCGTGGAATATTAAACGAGGCTTGTTTAGGACTATTTGCAGTTAATTACTGCGGCATTCTCTGTTATAAAATGGGAATGCCTCTTCTTTTCATTTAAACTGCGGAGTGTATTTAAGAGAGAAAATATAACCCTGCATTTCATTTGTCCTGTTAAGTACCGCAACCATTTCGTTTATACTTTCAGCCCTTTTCATTGAACATTGTCTTTATGTGGATATGCTTTCAACAAATTACTCTTCTTGGCCTATCTAAGAACTAAAATTCCTTTCAACAACCGTTCGTTTGCAGAAGTTTTAACATGTTAATGACACCCTTAATTATATTAACACATTCAAGACCCATTTCCTTATCTTTATACAAGAAGCAGAATTTCTTAGTTCTTCTTTCTATACATTCAAAGATATCGTTTGTCGCTATTGATTGGCACCAAACAAATCGTATTTAATGAAATGCACCAGAGTTATAATTGTGTAATTTGGGTTTAAAGAGACTGTTGTTTTAAAGGCAAACCGTGTCGAAAACAGAAAATCCGAGACAGCTGCTTCTTTCAGTTTCACAATCAGTGGAATTAAATTATATTACTGCAATGAAATTCCACAAAGCAGAGCTTAATGATACAGACTTTGTGCGAAATATCTATCGTATATAGAAATAAAAAAATATATTCTTGATACAGCGCTCTTGTGAATTTAGAGTACGATTCTTTTATGGAATCTCTCGATTCGGCCTCGAATTTGTGGCAGTTCTCCATTGTAAAGAGTAAGGAAAAGATCACTTCTACCGTTAGCATGGTTAACCATAACCATAGTTATAACCATGGTTTATGACCATAGTCGTATAATAAAATTATTGTGGTAACGATTCCTCTTTAACTAAATTAAATCAAATATCGCCTAAAATCACACACAACAAAGGTTAAGCAATGTTAAGTACACTTTCTCTAGTATTAATCCAACAAATCCTGTAAAAACGCTTCCGTTAAATTAAAAAAGTAAACGACTATGAACTTAGTTTCACTTACGCGATTTTGTTTCCTCTTTTCTGTCATTCCAAAGTTGGTAAACTCAGCAGCCCATCCGTTGTTTAGTAATTAGAGAATATTTCCAGTTTTTCTTTTTCAGTAGTAGTGGAAGTATTATTAATAGTGCTAATAGTCGACATAGGCCCATAGGTCAAAGGCCCCCACTGGGAATCGAACCCGGGATTGCCGATGTCGAACGCTTTGTACACTTGGCTATCCGGTTTCATTAAGACGGCATTTCATTTTATTTCTCAACACTCTTATCCGAACTCCTTATTTTGTGACATCCATCAGGCTTACTTCCGTTCTACATTAATAAAAGTATTCTACATCTACATCTACATTAGTACCCTGCAAGCCGCCTTTCGGCGTGTGGCAGGGGGTGCAAGCACCATGAATTTACTGAATTTACTTCGCTNACGCCGCCAATAGAGAAGATAATTATCTATTCTACGCCCAAAGGTTTATTTCCTGTGAGTATTTAGTTCGATGCTAGAGCAATTCGTATATCATAATTTCAAGAATTCATTTAGGGTATTTTGCGTTCGGATAGTCAAGCGTAATTCACGGTGTTGTTAGAATAGATGACGGTCTATCGAATGCGGTACAGATTTTTTCCCAGTGGGCCGAGGTTCAATGCTAGGACGGTTCATAAGACCGAATTTCAGAAATTCGTTATTCATAATACGTGCATACGAAATGTCCTAGCATCGAAACTGGGTCTATGAGGTCAAATATTCTTACAGCATACGATAGAAACCCATTTCTTCTATAGATGTAGCGAATTTCAACCTTCTACCTGCCCGGGAAATACCGTTACGATTTTTTGAAAATTTGGTCATTCGAATGGTCCTGGGATCAAACCTGGGCATCTAGGGCAAAAATCTTTACGGCATACGATAGAGAATGATCAATTCTAACAACACCGGGAATTGCATGTTTCTATCTTAACGGAAAGTACCCTAAATGAATTAATGAACTTCAGACAGAAAAACTGCCCTAGCATCGAACTAAGGACCCTCAGGGTAAAATGTCTAAGTATACTATAGAGGTGATAGCGTTCTTTCGATTACATGAATCTGAACGTTCTAACTTACTTAGAAATACCCGAAATGATTTCTTGAAAGTTTTGCACTATTAATTTACCTAGCATCGAACCTGGGGATATCAGGGATAAATCTTTTGCGGCAAACGGAAGATAAAATCATTTTCTAACGATTCCGTAAATTTCATTGTTCTAACCTTACGCTAAGTACGCGAAACGAATTTTTGAAAATGCGCTCAATGCATTCTTATGGGAAAGTGGCCGTTTTTGGGGCCCCCTAGAATCGAACCCATGATGCGTAGAATGAAAGTCCGCTTTTTTCCTAGATGTTCAAAACCGGTACTTTACGGCAAAAAATTGATTTCTTGAAAGTTTTTCATTAATAATTTACCTAGCATCAAACCTGGGGCCATTAGGTATAAGGCTCTTGCGGCAAACGTAAGATAAAATCATTTTCCAACGATTCCGTGAACTTCTACGTTGAAATTGAAATTTAGAACGTTTCACGTCATCGAAAGAGTACAAACACCTCTGTAGCAGACCTACTGGTTTTTACCCTGAGTGTCCTTAGTTCGAAGCTAGGGCAGTTTTTCTGTCAGAAGTTCATGAATTCATTTAGGGTATTATTCGTTAAGATAGAAACATGCAATTCACGGTATTGTTAGAATGGATTATTGTCCATCGTATGCCGTAAAGCGTTTTGCCCTAAAGGCTCAGGTTCGATCCCAGGACCATTCGAATTACCGAATTTTCAAAGTTCGTTACGGGATTTCCCGGTCAGGTAGAAGGTTGAAATTCTATAGAAGACAGGGATTTCTATCGTATGTTGTAAAAATATTATTCCTCATAGACCCAGGTTCGATGCTAGCTCATTTTGTATGCACGCATTATGAATAATTCGTTTAGGTTATTGTAGTTGGTGCATGGAACCCGATGTATGGAAGATAGAGTGGATCAAAAGGTGTGCAATGCCTTAGTTAATGTATCTTACATTAAGCTTGCAGTATGCAAGCAACTTTTACTCGTGTGTATATATATATNTCCGGAAGGGTATCTCTGGAACTATCGCCCGTGAATACGCTTTGATAAAAAGTTCCTGTTACTGTTAGTGAAAAATTATCATGGGGCGTAATTCTTAATTGCTGACTAATAAATTGACTAGCTTATATCGTAAAGAAGGGGTATTTAAAAGGGAATTTAAGTCAAAACAATTATTCTCAATGCACGTCTTCCAGGCAATTGAATTCTTAATCATAATTTAAAATATTATCACTGTATATAAATTAATTGAAGGTATAATGAATAATCAAACTCTTACTTTAAAATCACAGTAATAAAGCGGCTAAATAATCAAACCAAAATTAGCAGTGGTAACATTAGTAGGAAGTCTTGAAAGCAAGTGCTCCGGATATAAAGTATTTTAAAATCAGAAATGATAGAAAATGGACATTTTGCAAAACGAAATAACTAAATGGGGGATCACATCGTGGATTGTAAGGGAACAACATTCTAAAATTCTTAAAAGACTTCACTGATCGTTCAGATATATATATCTCTTTATATAGACGCTTCTCCGGATATATATATCACTTTATATAGACGCTTCTCCGGATATATATAGATAGATAGATAGATATACANTACCGCTATTATCTTTTAATGAACCTACCGTTTGTTTTTTACCTTGGACCTCACGCACGTATGACCAAAAGGCTTTAGGATCTTCATCTAAGTATTCGCATAAGACCTTTCTCTTGAATTGTCGGAGGGCATCTCGTATGGTTCGCTTTGTTTCTGATTTCGCTTGTTTGTATTCGCTCTTTACTATTGATGACTATTTGAAGAAAATGCAGTTTAAGGAGCCTTCCCACGATGTATTTTGAACGGCATACCGTTACAAAATCTTACCTAACAGAAATGAAGTCCGCAACCGAACAGTTTTCAGACGGGGAATATGGATGCACGAAACAAACAAACCACGATCCCACACCATTCCCCGCATTTATTAAAATTACCCGGAAAGTTCAGAGTCATCGGAAACACAAGCTCGGGGATTCGAAACAGGTAGGCTTCTCAGTGGCACTCGAGCCAAAAACCTCCGCAAGCGGTGAGATCAAATTGTTTCCCCGAAACGAGTCCCTTCGATATCGAAGAGGCCGTTTGGTATTTCGCTGATCAAGGGTTCAGAAGAAGGGAAGAGAATGAAGAGATGGAGTAAGTGGATGGAAGGTAAAGGACGAAGCCATTGTATTCGCCACCGGGAGATTCCGGATCCGCAGGGAACCACCCGTTTCCCTTTACGGTGACCGTGGCGCTTCCAGTGGCGGGAGAGTCAACCGCATACATTTTTACGTGCATTCTTTCCCGCGCCTGGTACTCCCTTAACTCCCACATTTCCCCTCTCATTCTCTCACGCCCACAGATGTTCCGGAGATGGGTCTCCGGAGAGGTGCGTGTTGTGGCGTCGCCAAAAAGGTTTACTTGTTTACTGCGAATTTCCTCCAGCGCGGTAGGGGGTGACCTTCTCACCTTAGTCCTATTTAGTCCTCATTTTTAAGCAGCGGAAGTGTGAGAAGCTCTTACGCTCGCAGTCCGTTTCCAAGGCAACGGGTTGTTAGTGTAACTGCATGTGATTAAATCCTTACGCATCGTTCGGAGTGGGCTCCCGGGTAGCCAAGTGGGCAACTCGTTCGACTTCGGCGAAAGCAGCCCCGGGTTCGATTCCCGGTCGGGGCCTACGTGCGAAATGACCAAAGCAGTCTAAGCACTTTTATCAATACATACATATGTTCCGAGTGAGGACATGCGCTCGCATCTAACCGTTCAACGTTCCACTAAATGTTAGAGAACCGCAATCCGACCATTATATGATACGCTAATAATAGTAAATTGAATGTCATCCCATATTTGGATTTCCATCACTTCGTCGAGTGTCTCCTTCTCGAGATGAAAGTTAAAAACTTACAGGAAGTGTTTATAGCAGAAATGCAGTGTAAGGCACGACAATTGTTTCGAAATTTGTCTCAAACTTCGTTTCTTTCCTTAAAACTTGTTAATTAATATGGCAATAACTTAACCATCAGTGGCCATTAACATTCTTTAAAAAATGTTAATCAAAAGTTTCCACTTTAATGAAATCGAATCCGAATTTAAAGAATATTATTTATAAGCTTTTAAAATACAAACAAATATTCTACCTGAAAGAGGACATTATAAACACGNATATATTATAGCCACACTTGCATCACATGTTTGTCTTTATTATTTATCTTAATTGACATAATTTGATTTTTTTTAAGTTACAAAACTTAGTCTTAACATTAACACTAAATCTTAGTGTAGTGTCTAATGAAAGCGTGACAGAGGAGGAGTTTGCAGGAAAATATTTTGTGAATTATTATAATGGAGTTTACTATGGAAATAAATTATACAGTCATTTTATCATATCTTGTAATTCTGCTTATTAATGTATTTTATGATGTCTCCCTTTCCCTAAACTTTCAATTGTATTCTTTGAGAGATTGTTTCAGTAACTTATGTTAAAAGCAGGAATATAACTATAACTCTAAATTCAACACTAACTAAATTTAAACTGTGGATATCTTTTTACAAGGCCAATTACCACTGAACTGTGGAAATTTTTGTATGAAATATTTATTCCTTATAAGTAAATAAGTCAAATAGCAGTAAAATGATCTAAAGCATATTCAGATAATGCAGTTTTGTTAACTGGAAAATAATAGTCATGATTACTACTACAGTAAGTTATGATATTATTCAGGCATCAGTTGGCTTATAATCTGAGCAGTGCAATTTCGAAGCGAATAACTGTGGTATTGTCATTTGTGTGTCGAATATAAACATTAAATTCACCAGAGAATACATTTTTCAGCTTTATCTAAGAGAAAAGCGAAGATTTTTCTACTTAAGCGAAATAAAATGTATTGTTCCCATTGAGTAACCTATGCATCGAAGCAATTGATATCCAAAACTGTTTAACATCAACAAACACAGATTCAAGGTGAAACTCAATACAAAATTTGGAAAAGTTGTTAGGATTTTCGCCAACCAAGATTTTCGCAGAAGAACAGGTAAGCACCGCCATTCTTGGCAAAATTACGACAAAAATTTCGGACGTCGTGTACCACATTTTTTGTATATTTATTATCATCCATGAAATGATTTTGAAAGTCGTAAACTACTCCAACGTATCTGACAAATTTGTTCGAATATGGCGGAAGCCAACGGTGGACTGAATGAAACCAATAGATACATAGGTTCCTTATGATGTCCCAAAAAGAAGAACCAAGTTTCCTACGACCATAATAAACCAACGACGCTAGCAATAGAAACCTATATTAACCAACGTAACCAAGTGTAAATCGGTTACGTTCGGCTCCTGTCTCAGCAGCCGATGAAACTCGTGAACATCTCCTGAAGGTGGAAGCTGAGATAGGAGCCGAGACGTCGATGGACCTCAACCGGATGGAAACCCGAGAGAGATCCCTGTAATTATGAAAACCATCAGGTTCTAATGATTATTTCCATAACCATCAGAAACCAACGGCGCCACCAATACAAACCAGTATCGACCAACATAAACTAGCATAAATCAACAAAAAACAATTTAAAAACCAACAGGCTACAATGAATATTTTTAACAGGGTCTTTTCAGATTTTTTAGTTCTCAAGAGATAAAAAATATGATATTATTAACAATTATATAAGTACTTTGTTATATTTTTAGATATATGTTTTCAACCCATATGTTTTTGTAATGTATATATTTTAGTGTTTGTAGTGGTTGTGATGTAAAAGTATAATTGATGCTGTAATTGTGATTAGAGTAGTAGAATTGANACGAACGAGTTACCCATATGGCTAAATTGATGCTGTAATTGTGATTAGAGTAGTAGAATTGACGGGTAGATAGATACCAATTTTCTGTATTTTTATATATGTAAAAAAGCAATATTGTATTTAATAATTCTGTAATGCACGATAACTAAAAGTCGCCACCTGACGAAACGTCTAACTGCGGCGGTATTGACTAATAATAATAATGTGTAAATTTAAATACTAAAATCGGTAGGTACTGTAAAACATTTTAGATCCGCTACCACATTGAGTTCATTGACGAAGTTTAACAAGCAACACGAACTGCGAATTATTCCAGAGTATTTCTCTCACTCTTCCCATTATTAAAATGAAATGACAATCGTATCGTTGACGCAATTGACCATCAATGTCTTCCATTTGCTCCACGGGACATTTAATTTGCAGACGTTTTCCAAAGACGCGACTAACGTTTAGCGTGTCACTTAGCAATCTTGTATATCATGCGCCTTTAATAATAGTATTCAAAATAATCTTATATCTTAATAATGTTCTACATATATTTAGCTGTCATATGAATGATATTAATTCTAATGAACCTCTCCGTGAGAATCGAATATTGCAAAGAAAAGCATGCGGATGAAGTATTTCTCCCAAACTCAATAATGTGCGATAAATATGCTTGATGATGTACACACGTCAGAGGCAGATAATAGAGAAGAACGACTTTTTATTTAACTAAAATCAAATTTCATCCCATGAAGTCTGCATTTATTCATATTTATTCATTCACTAGTACCCCTTTTCCAGTGATATCCTTACGAAATTCCATTTCGACTCTGCCAACATAACAACCCTTGGTGTTTTCTCTCTCTCCAGGGTAAGCAGCGGCTTTCCCCAAGAGATCAACCTCTGGCCAACTCATTTCCGGACGGACTCCATTATTATATCTTTACTCCAATTTACAACTTACTGTAATATGTCTGGCTTTCATTCTACTACTCCACTCGAATGTTTCTCATATACATCTACTTAAATACCCTGCAAGCCACCTTTCGACGTGTAGCAAGGGATGCACTGAGTGTTCTGGGTTCCTCTTTAGTTCATTGTTATCGCGTATCGTTTGCGGAAAGGAGAATTCCTTTAAAAGAAATTTCCTCGCATCTATTTCTCTTATTTTACACTCATTGTCGGATCGGCCGATGTATCAGAGGGGGTTCACATTATACCGATTACTGCAAATGTACTGTCTCTGAATTTATCGAGCTATCGCAACCTAACCTATGATCTCCTTCCTCTAAGGATTCCTAACCTGCGTCGGCCAAATTGTGCAGGAACCGGGTATAGATCCCAGCACCTCTCACATGCTATGCGAGCTTTCTACTATCTGAGCTACTCCACCAGCTACGCCCCTTTTTCCAAGAATATCAGCGATTTGGTTCAATTTCGTAATTTGCACAGAAGTTAATACAGGTTTGGAGGTATCGATCGTATCCTAACACCACATTACACTAACAAAAGAGTTCAGATGCACACGGAAATGTAAAAGAAATACTTGGAGGAGAATTGCATGGAAGAACATCGGATCGGTGTTACAAAATTAATCCTCAATACAATGCAGCGTTACAAAGTGACTCAAGCAAGTATTAACGAAAAACTTTAGTATAAAAATTGAAGCTCAATTCAATTTGTATTGTATCTATAAAACATAATTAAATTAATATTAAATATTATTTCCCTAATTAAGAAGGTTGTTCCGAACATAATTTCAAAAAATGTTGCCAATAAGAACATTTATATAGCGTAAAAAAAGAGCAACAAAACTTATAAGTATGACTTTAAACATCTTCATGAAAATATATTTGGAGTGAGAACTTATAAAAGTACTTTCGCCAAAACGTTTAACTCCATGGGATGAGTAATCCATTCGTACGTGTAGGCCTCAATGTTGCAACCCTTAACAATAACGTAAGGAAACATTTATTTCTTTACTTAAAATCACAATATATAAAAGAAAAGAGCGATTTAGGCTTCCAAACGTTCGTCAGGCCTCAGCTACGCTCCCAAACTAAGATCGCTTTTGTCTATTGAGTGTTAAATATGAATCAATCTATTTCTCTTCCCTGAATAAGCTATTTCCTTTCTTAATTAATCTATTCTTATTACTTAGGTGTCTGCGGATCAAAATTGTAATAATTATTTCAAAAACGCCCTAAAGGCCTAAACGCCCTACTTATTTCATGTTTCGACTGACCTATTCCTATTCAATGTAATAAATTTAAATACTACCCTCGAATACTAGTTGAGTATCAGGGACAATTCATGAAGCTGCCATCGGCTCATGTTTAATGGATGATTTAGGCTACAAATATGTTAGCGGGGAAGCCTTAGGCGGGCCTGAGTCGTCGTTTGAACGCCACTGCAATATAGGAAAGGAAAGGTAAAGCAATACGATTCGCATTTCTTTATCTATCGCGAGGTGAAATTGAAAGGACTTTTGGCCGATACTGCCTATCAAAATCGATTCACAGTAAACCTTCTATTCTCCAATTCCATTCTCTACTTAGAACACGCGATTCGGCGAGAGCACTCGATTTTCCCTTCACCGCATTTCCCCTCTATTTACGCTGCAGATGGAGATTCGAGTGAAATCAAGAGATAGTCATATATAGAGAGAGAGGGGAAAAGAAGAAAGTAAAAGTATCCATGGCAATCGCGTGATATCCCTGATGGCCATTTTTCTTCAGTTGACGTCCTCAGATTCAGCGCTCATGTTTTGGGTGTGCCTCTCCTTCGAACGAAAAGTGGTGTGATTCATGTTTATGGATTCCACGAAAACGTTGGCCTCCGCAAATAGTATTAATATACGTCTGTCATGTGAGGAAAGGAAATTTTCTACCTCCGTGATTAAATTTCCGCAGATTCAAGAGTGTTATAGTGGATCCTCAAACTTAAAGATGGCGTAATTTTTGGTAGAATTTTCATAATTATATGCAGTGATGTGATGTAACGAATTACAAGTAATCGAATTACTTGTAACGATTACATTTTGGTTACTTTTAACTTGTAATCGATACATTTTTTAAAAAGTAATTTTTACTGGTAATCTACTTCAAAGCTCGTGCGAGTAATCGTTACATTTGAGTAATCGAAAGTTAAAATTTGAATTCCTGGCACGCTGAACGCATTGAGAGGCAGTTCTTACATTGTTCACCCTGGAGCCGAATTTCTCTTCTCTTGGGCGGGGAGGGGCGACTCCCCGTAGGAGCGGAGTTGCTTCGGAGAACCTGAGAAGGGCAGACGATACGTGAATACGGGTAAAAATGTAAATGCTACAGTGTAGCTATATGGCGCGGGTTATGCAATTGTTTCTGCGTCCTCGGCTTGCTGAGTAGTTTTGGTTCCCTATTTCACGGAGGGGGGGGGGTGAGACTTCC
>KZ309052.1:489645-501920 GCA_000376725.2 Ladona fulva
TTTTTTATTTATTTGCATGATGTTGATTTTAGAATACATCCTCATCCACAGGTGTAAATGCTATGGCATTAAAGAATAATAAAATGTTGGTTTGCAAGTTAGTACTCCCTGTTTGAGAAAATATTGACTGCGATTGCGTCATTTATAGGAGCAAAATAAAAAGTAATTGTAATTGTATTCCTACTGATTACTTTTTCAAAGAGTAATTTGTATCTGTAATTCATTACAAATTTGACAGTGTAATTGTAATTGAGCCCGATTACATTTTTCCCATCACTGATTATATGCATAATAAAATGGATACATGTTTTGAAATGGAAATGCTTGAAATTGCATGCATTTCTAATAGAAATATTTTGAAAAATTTAACAACTTTTAGCAAGAACTACGCGGATGTCTTCACCAACTTGCGGAATCTCATCGAGGCTGTCAGTCTCAAAATTAAAATCCCCATCAACCAGGAATGCATTGTAGCACCTTCGTGACATATCACGAAAAACTGGGCTTATTTAAAATAATTATCACATAAATATGGAAAAGGCTTACTTTTTAAGGTAAATACACCTTTCCAGTAAAGAAAAAAATTATCTAAAAAAACGGGCCTCAACTGAAGGAACTTTAAGGAAAAAGGTAATTGTCAATATCATTTAAAGAAACACTGTGTGCTTAATATCTTTCTTAATGTTAAAATCTGCAGTCACCTGGCTGAATTAGACATTTGGTGCCCTATTAAGAAGACGCCCTTCTCATAAAGAGGATCACTGACTTGAAATTCCCTGTGATTTTGCAACTTTGTTTAATTTTCGGCTACGCGTCACGGGCCGAACGAATAGGATTCGAGGGCCGCATGCGACCCGCGGGTTGGACACGTCTGTTCTATAGCATAGTGATTACCGTAGAATTAATTCTTTATAGGTGGAATTCATTTTCCAGAAGAATTTTATACAAAATAAATGACCATCGCAAAGGAAAAGTGGAATTGGCGCACCCTGACCTCATCTTCAACGCTAGTCATACACAGTAACTCTTCAAAGGTTTTCTTTTATTTATTTTTCCAACTCCGTCCGTTCCGAACGAGAAACTCTCAAAAACAAGTGCAAAAAGGACCACGTTTGGTGCAAACATCGTGGAAGTGCACTCGAGTTTAATTGCTTTGTGGTGCAACGCGAATATATCCTTCGCTGCTGACTAAGTCTCCGCGAAGATTGAGGTTCGGACGTGAAAGTCGTACGCTCACATGAACGAAAGTAAGTACGCTGGTTATCCAATTATCTGGTTATGGTTGAAAGGACAATGATGTTTTATATATTTTCCACTGCGGGCAGTAATGAATAACCTGGTATCTAGGTTTTTAGCTAAAAAGAAAAATTACCTAGTTTTGTAATTTTTTTCAAAATATGACGGTAAAATATTAAATTAAAANTCGCATTCTATATTTATCACTGTTTTTGAAAGAGGAATGCCAAAATAGATAAGGTGATCACCACGAGCAATCGCGCGAAGGATTTAAATAGAAGACTTCCAAAGGGGGGAATTTTTCAGTGTTGCCGGTCAGTCATAATAAGTGCTGTTCCTAGTAGTTCCCGTGAATGCCACTTCTGGCGCTCGTAAAAATTTGCGTTAATTTATTCCGCCACTGTACATACGTGGCAAGCAGTAGAAAAAGGCTCGTTTAGTTATGGAAAGTCGAGGTGTAGAACAATGAAATAAAGAGTTTAACCTTGTTGGACGGAAAGGGTCACGGATGGAAAAAATGGAAATCAAATCATTAGTTTTTTATTTTCCTTTAACAATGTTCTGAAAGAATGAGGATCAGTGCGCTTTAGACGTTCGTAATAATTATTAAATTATCACGGCTGTTACTATTATAAGAAACGTGGAATTTTATTTTATATCAAAATTACACTCTGAGCTCAAAGTTCATTTTCATTTGCTTTATAACTCATAAGAAAGTGAGATTGGCTCCAACCATAAGTCATTTCACTGCAAAACTCATGAATTTCTTCAGCGTTGTCACTCACTGAATCTCGTGGAAAAGAGACGGAATTCTAAGCCAAATAAATAAACTTATGCGGAATAGATACATTAGTTTATATTGATCAAGACAGCGCAATGCATATATTTATAAATCTACCTTAAGTGCGAGTGGCACCAATTTATACGAGGCCCGTCTTCTATCCAATTTCTCTCCTTATGCATTCCCTTTTGCTCTCTCCTTATTCACCTATTTTCACGTACCCATCCTTTCTGTCCCATTCGCTTCACCCGAGCTTCCTTTGTTGACCCAAATCACGCCATAAAGAAGGACCGCGATCCATGGAATCTCACCCCATATCTCCGCATTGTGCCCGCACTCAGAAAGGTTTCTTCCCGATAACTTCGCCGCAGTCCAATCATGGTGCGCAGGGTCCTGCACTGAATAATAAGAACCCGCGATATTCCCGAATATTAAAGTGATCCCAGAGATTTCGGAAGAGATCTTGTTTACTTTCCGGGGTAGATGGAATAATTTACGCAGGTTTCATTACTTTGGAGGCAATTATTCAAGCTGGCCGAGCACACTATGTGTAAACTTTTTTACTCTTATAATCTTCCAAAAAATTATGAATCTATGAAAAGACAAAAGATTGCCCGAGCTATCCGAGATGAGAATTTGATTTATAAATCTCTTTCCCTAAGTGACATATACCGCGTCTATGGATTAACGAATTCTTTCAACGATCCACAAGAATCTGGCGAGTGAGAGTTTCGGAATGGACGAGAATGAATGAGAAAAGTATATAATTGTGAAAAGGAAACACAAAATGAAATAAACTTACAATGAAACAGTTCGTAAAGGAGTAAAGAATTTTTTATAGTAAATACCGGGAGCCGCCTAGGTGGCGGCACTAGCATTAGGACTGACTAATCCAATGGATGCATTACTGTTCGGAATTCAAACAAATAATTTCTACATATTATCTGGCTGAATTATTTAATGAATATTTCAGCTAGCTATAGCTGTTATTTATTATTATTAATATTTTAGACTGAATTATAGCAACAAACAATGAATATTTATAGATAAATGAATTTCTAATAATATCGTTTCTTACCAAAGTTCATAACCTTAAATTAATACTACTTCTAATTGTTTTCATTGGATAAAACGCTTTAACAGCCAAATATTGAAATTTATGGAAATGATGTTGTTTACAACATTCAGCGGTTTTCAATGATGTTGACCGATAGCTTAAGTTAAGTACTTCAGGGATAACCAATCAATATTTAACAACTCATTTATTAAGCTCGAAGGTCGAACAAAGCGAAAATAATCCATGCAACTTCCACTCCGCTTGGAGTTTTCGTATTTCCACACGGTTAGTTAATTTTAGTGATTATTGTGTACACCGCTAGGTATACCACCACAGGACTACTTACGAGCAAATCCAATTACAAGATAATCGATGCACGATGTATATTAAAGACGAAAGAGTAAATTAATTGGCCTCTTTTTAAAAAGTAACATATATTTTTTCTATGGATGTTGATTTATCACCCAAATGGAAATTCATTTAGATGAATATGAAAAAACTGGAGGGTTGGTTTAATTTCTCCGGCGGACCACATTATGGACATTTGCTGCACAAACGTGGTGTTGAGAGTGCTTGATGTTTGTTTTGAATTACCGTGATGAAATAAAAATTCAAATAGCCACGAAATTGAAGATTCTGGATAATGATGGGAAAAGATGGAATTAAATTCATTATTTAATTATTTGAAATATCTCTAACTAGGCATGATGAAATATTTTGTTTTTATGAAGATACTTTTATTGAAATGGTAAATAATCGCATGCGTGTAAGTTTATGCAGACATTAAATATACGATGCGCGCAAATATTTGCGCGGGATCAATTAGTAAATTATTATTTTTACAACTTAATTTCGGGCGACCAATTTTGATCGAGACTGATCCATCGCATAAATAGGGCAATTAATAACACTAAAATAAATACCAATTGGTTTTTTTAAGATTAGTGAATAATTAACATAGATTGGCCTACTTCATGAGATAGAGACAAATCGAATTAACAGAGAAACATTCATTGATTTAAAGAAACTAAAGCAAGAAGAACCACGGCCTTAGGCACGAAAATGCCAGCCATTATACTACACCTGCTTTTGTTCATTGGGATGTTTATTCTTTTCTGCATTTTATTAATAATCATAATTCTCGGTAGGTGGTACTAAAAATCCTCATATTTTCAGATATAATATCCTTGGTGATAAACGTACAGAGCCGAATAAGGAAGGATTTATGTTATAATGTTACGTTGTGTTGTGTCACCGTGTGTTTTACGAAGTTCTTATCTTAAATGTAATGTAACTAAACTTCCTTCCTAATTTAACACTCGACTGAAATCAAGATAAAACATATTTTCTTTCATAAATATTTTATTAAAATGTTGAAGAAATTGCTTCCATACACAAAGGACTCTTGGCGAGAANCAATGATTAATAGCAATCATAGTACGAGCCTAAAATAAAAAACAATCGATTTCGCTATTCAACTGTTCTATAAAAAATCTATTTCCTTTCCGGATAAAATTTTACACCTCGCTCCACCAAAAGCTTTTAAGAGACCAAAGAGGTTAACCGTCAGCACTTACCAACTACTCCATTACTCTCTTCGGGAAGCGCTTCCAGTAGTCGCACTTACAAAATATAATTCCACTCTTTTATTTTCTCTCCTTCCAAATCATTTATTCCAAACTTTTGCTTTCCATGTCAGCAGATTTTACTTGTTAGGATAATCTTCAAATCTGAACGTATACCCGTCCTCAAATATCCCGAATATGGATTTTTACAAATTTCAAGAGATTTTAAATATGCTTTCAACTTTTCCATTGTTAAGAACAATCTAAAGCTTAAATTAAGAAGGTGAGAATGGCGTTGAACTTCAAGACACATAAGTCACAATATCAGTAATGAAATTCCTCAATGGTAAGGAAGAAGAGAATATTTTACTCGTGTATTCTGTGAACGATATAACCTCGAAATGAAATCGCTATTGACAACTATATCCTCACCATTAGAAAATTATCCACTGAAAATTAATAAGTCGATAATATAAAGAATTATATTTTTATTAATAATCTGTAAATAGTGTGGCTGTGTTATTTAACCTCGTGAATTGCATAACATGTTACCTTCGTGAGGTTTAAAGGGGTTTCCCTCCCGACTACGGAGAATACCAAGCAGTCTTTTTTTACCATGAATAATGACCATCGACCTTAGTAGCCTAATTATAGCTCTTGCATAAATCAAGAAAAAATTACGTAACTTTAAGTGCGACAAGGGAGCGGCAATGTATTAGGCTTAGATTACAAAAATAGCCTAACAGTGCACCGGTTTCGACCTTCCTTTCCATTTACCCTCTTGACTCTTGACATACAGAATGTTTTTCTTCTCGTACAGTTAGAACTCTTTCGGAGGAGAAACAATTTGGAGCATTTTATACGGTGGCATATATATGGCGGAATAAGATTTTCATGCCTCGCCTCTGACCTACTTTTGTCGCGTGCGTTTCTCTTCCCGTTTTATAATTCGCGACTTCATTGAATAAGATCTTGTAGATTTCCCAAGCAACCTCGGAGCATAAGACGCAAGAATAACATACCCTGCTTATCCTTAATGTTTCCTTTTTTAACATACATCCTTAATAGCTTATCCTTAATGTTTCCTTCTTTAACATACATCCTTAATAGCTTATCCTTAATGTTTCCATCTTTAACATACATCCTTAATAGCTTATCCTTAATGTTTCCATCTTTAACATACATCCTTAATAGCTTATCCTTAATGTTTCTTTCTTTAACATACAACCTGCCCATCATAATCGTGCTGAATATCCAACGTGAATCTACTACGGCAAGCGAGTACCGCATAAATGTCAATACGCCCAATCAATCAATCAATCAAGTCAATGCCCCAATCTACCTTTTAAATACTTGAGATATTTGAAATAAAAATACAACCTTATATAAAACGCAATACAAAGTACAATAATTTGCAATGCAGTAGATTGAGATTACAATGCAGTACATAAGATCTCCGTAGTGTTACGGAATGTAATACAAAAATATTTCATATAATACATTTACGGAAATTGAATCCAGTTCATACATTGAAATACATATTTCCAGAAAAAATACTTTCAGGTCCTGCTAAGTCAGAGACTTGTCAGCAGATGCCCAATTATAAAATACGATCATAAAAAAGAAAATATTCTAGTATCTCAATAGCAGTAAACTATTAAATAGCAGTTAAAGGTTGTTAAAATCAGGATATTAGACAGTATCCATATTTAATCTCGAAATAAATTTTTCTGTAAGTGGTGTTAATATATTATTTTTACCTCTGATAATGGTGTCAAGTATTAGTAGTTTTTTGATCATTCAATAAATATTATAGGGACTAATACCTCAAATTTTCTTTGTCCATTTTTATTGATGTAAACTGGTATATGTTACCATGTGTTTTCCTTTCGCATAACATGGGACTTACAATCTTAAAATGCTGACATCAGAAGTGATATTCTGAATGTATTTAGAGTAATCACGTCTTAAAAGATTTGTGGCCTGCCGACGAAGCGTGGAAAAAGAATTGCGATATTGTAGTATTGATCTAAATTTTCGAGAATGATTACATCTTGTAGAGAAAGCAAAGAACATTTAGTTCTCCCAGAAATGATTTAAAACCAAACGCGCATAAATTAGAGCAATGCCAGCCGTGGATTTCGTACCTTCCCGCACTTCTGCGATTCTCATGTATTATGTAAACTGAAGATCATTAATAACACCCATGAATACAAACACAGCGGCTTCCCTCTCTTCATCCGTTTTCTTTCTCTTTTCGTTCTCATTAACGGCGCCTCTTATTCACTCAAACACAACACTCATTGTTAACATTTTCCTCGCACTTCCAGAATTCGCTCATTCTCGGGTCCATTACTGTCTTCCACAGTATGACGATGTCTCGGACAGCGATAAAGAACAAACGACAGCATTTATGCTCCCTTTAAGTAGAGAAATGCGTGTAATTACGAGGTGACCGCCATACCACACACAGGAGCTATTTCTGGAGGTATTATTTCCTCACTATTATCTCGAAAATCTTACGCTGAGTTGATGGATTTCGCATTTAAAAAGCATCGAATCAATTCATTCAGAATCTTGTCAATGAAATATTTGGATTACTATGTTTAAATTCACGACAATATATTAAAAGATACAAGCACGATGATTAAAGTGAGCAAAAATGCCTGATTTCTCACGTTATAAAATACGAGTTTCGTATTTAGTCCATATAAATGTGTGGCTTCTAGGTATCGTTTCATTTGATCAACGCCCAGTCTGCTTAACAAAGAAAATGAAGAGTAAGAACTAGAAGAATAAAAGGGCATATCAATTTTAAAATTATCGCATAATACTCGTTTCATAAATCATTAATGATAGAAGTCAATCTTGGGCTTCTTTATTTATATAGAAAAAGACTTCTTCAGATCAATAACTTCCTTCTTGTAACGACAGCAGAATACACAATTCTTTCACATTCCTATTCATTCCTACTTTATTTTTAAAGGTAAATATACTTACACTGAATGAGTAATTACAACGAATTTGTAGATTGTTTCAAATGTGATAATCTGTATTAAATCCGACTTCAAGCTGCGTAAGATCGATTCGAAAGAAAATGTTTATTTGAAAAGGTACAAATGGGAAAGGAAATTAGTTAAGCTGAATTTCCAACAGTTACTAATCATTAAGGGCGATTACTCGATAATATTTCAACTCAAGGCTTCCTTCCCATTCAGGCATTTTCTCATCGTATTGTGCGCATTACGCATTTGTACAACAAATGTGAAATTTAAAAGTAATGACTCGCTTCTAAACATTTGAACTATGTATTTTCTATATGCGTAGAATAAGCGAGTGATGTTTCATGTATTACGTGTGAATTTGTTCACCCGTTGCAACTGCTATTCTCTACGTG
Source organism: Ladona fulva (assembly GCA_000376725.2). Lineage (NCBI taxonomy): Eukaryota > Metazoa > Arthropoda > Insecta > Odonata > Libellulidae > Ladona > Ladona fulva. The sequence goes on from KZ309052.1 coordinate 497,682, forward strand.
TATTTCACGTCAAAGCAATTCTATGACATTGCTCATCAGCAATAGGATGCAATGTGCCCTTTACCAACTAAGGTTCGTCTATTTAAATATTTTCTACCCAAAAACTCCTCAACCATTCCGTTCGTGTCGTAAACTGGCGATTTCACTGCCGGAATGTCGCGTTGAAAGGGAGTACAAACAATCCAAACTCAGCTTACGTTGGACAAACTCAGTGGGAAAGCCTCGATCTACCGCTTCAGTTTAATAATTGACCGCTTTCCCTGAATTCCTACGCAAACAGTTGCTCTTAACCCCGAATAACCCCTTTTCAACATACGAAGGCTTATCAACCGAGATTGGATCCCATCTAATTCTTTCATTTTGACATTTATATTTATTTTTATTTATATAACTATAACAGTATTATATAACATAATGTATTACTATAATTTACGAAGGTAAAAAGTAGAATCCTACGGCATTTTTGAGAATTTGATAACATGATCAATGTGGTTCGACCTCGCTATATGGAGCGCCATTTAATAAATGGAATACACGAAGTCTTTATTCAATGTTTCATATTCAATTCAATGCAGGAAAATGGAGAAGTGTAAGGTTGTGCTCATATTACGCGTTATAGAACAGCTTCTTAAGGAAGAAAATTTGACGAAATACACTCAGCACGGGAATGTGTAACTTCCTGAAAATAATGGTTTAAAAAATAAAACAACGATACCTTAGAAATTACTTTCACGGCAGTTAATTACTCTGGGGTACTTGGAAACTTCTGAACTACAATTATAAATTAAATTAAATTATATTTACTTCTGAGAAAGTCTATTTGGTGTTTATTCTTTACTTTGGTATCTTCATGAGATTTGTTAAGGCGGAGGTATCTTTGTCGCTGTTTTAGGATCATATTCGAGAGACATTTATTACTGCGTTGCGCGTCTCGCGAAGTCCGTCTAATTAATACTTACTTGGAGGTAATCGATACTTCGAGGCGCAAACTAACACATCGTAGAGGATGAAAATGGTGTGAACTTGGTTAAATCCCCATTTTGTATTTTATTACTCAAAGTCTGAAAACAAAAGCATCGCATAGAAAATGTTCTTATTTAAGAGTATTTCGGAAAAACGTTCAAAGAGAAGAATTAGGAATAAACATTAATCTCTCATACTATAGTATGAGGCTTTTGATATATGACATTGACTTAAATATTTTGAGTATAATTTAATCCTAATATAAAAGCTATAGGAACTTGACTTCCCGTTTTATAATTCGCGACTTCATTGAATAAGATCTTGTAGATTTCCCAAGCAACCTCGGAGCATAAGACGCAAGAATAACATACCCTGCTTATCCTTAATGTTTCCTTTTTTAACATACATCCTTAATAGCTTATCCTTAATGTTTCCTTCTTTAACATACATCCTTAATAGCTTATCCTTAATGTTTCCATCTTTAACATACATCCTTAATAGCTTATCCTTAATGTTTCTTTCTTTAACATACAACCTGCCCATCATAATCGTGCTGAATATCCAACGTGAATCTACTACGGCAAGCGAGTACCGCATAAATGTCAATACGCCCAATCAATCAATCAATCAAGTCAATGCCCCAATCTACCTTTTAAATACTTGAGATATTTGAAATAAAAATACAACCTTATATAAAACGCAATACAAAGTACAATAATTTGCAATGCAGTAGATTGAGATTACAATGCAGTACATAAGATCTCCGTAGTGTTACGGAATGTAATACAAAAATATTTCATATAATACATTTACGGAAATTGAATCCAGTTCATACATTGAAATACATATTTCCAGAAAAAATACTTTCAGGTCCTGCTAAGTCAGAGACTTGTCAGCAGATGCCCAATTATAAAATACGATCATAAAAAAGAAAATATTCTAGTATCTCAATAGCAGTAAACTATTAAATAGCAGTTAAAGGTTGTTAAAATCAGGATATTAGACAGTATCCATATTTAATCTCGAAATAAATTTTTCTGTAAGTGGTGTTAATATATTATTTTTACCTCTGATAATGGTGTCAAGTATTAGTAGTTTTTTGATCATTCAATAAATATTATAGGGACTAATACCTCAAATTTTCTTTGTCCATTTTTATTGATGTAAACTGGTATATGTTACCATGTGTTTTCCTTTCGCATAACATGGGACTTACAATCTTAAAATGCTGACATCAGAAGTGATATTCTGAATGTATTTAGAGTAATCACGTCTTAAAAGATTTGTGGCCTGCCGACGAAGCGTGGAAAAAGAATTGCGATATTGTAGTATTGATCTAAATTTTCGAGAATGATTACATCTTGTAGAGAAAGCAAAGAACATTTAGTTCTCCCAGAAATGATTTAAAACCAAACGCGCATAAATTAGAGCAATGCCAGCCGTGGATTTCGTACCTTCCCGCACTTCTGCGATTCTCATGTATTATGTAAACTGAAGATCATTAATAACACCCATGAATACAAACACAGCGGCTTCCCTCTCTTCATCCGTTTTCTTTCTCTTTTCGTTCTCATTAACGGCGCCTCTTATTCACTCAAACACAACACTCATTGTTAACATTTTCCTCGCACTTCCAGAATTCGCTCATTCTCGGGTCCATTACTGTCTTCCACAGTATGACGATGTCTCGGACAGCGATAAAGAACAAACGACAGCATTTATGCTCCCTTTAAGTAGAGAAATGCGTGTAATTACGAGGTGACCGCCATACCACACACAGGAGCTATTTCTGGAGGTATTATTTCCTCACTATTATCTCGAAAATCTTACGCTGAGTTGATGGATTTCGCATTTAAAAAGCATCGAATCAATTCATTCAGAATCTTGTCAATGAAATATTTGGATTACTATGTTTAAATTCACGACAATATATTAAAAGATACAAGCACGATGATTAAAGTGAGCAAAAATGCCTGATTTCTCACGTTATAAAATACGAGTTTCGTATTTAGTTCATATAAATGTGTGGCTTCTAGGTATCGTTTCATTTGATCAACGCCCAGTCTGCTTAACAAAGAAAATGAAGAGTAAGAACTAGAAGAATAAAAGGGCATATCAATTTTAAAATTATCGCATAATACTCGTTTCATAAATCATTAATGATAGAAGTCAATCTTGGGCTTCTTTATTTATATAGAAAAAGACTTCTTCAGATCAATAACTTCCTTCTTGTAACGACAGCAGAATACACAATTCTTTCACATTCCTATTCATTCCTACTTTATTTTTAAAGGTAAATATACTTACACTGAATGAGTAATTACAACGAATTTGTAGATTGTTTCAAATGTGATAATCTGTATTAAATCCGACTTCAAGCTGCGTAAGATCGATTCGAAAGAAAATGTTTATTTGAAAAGGTACAAATGGGAAAGGAAATTAGTTAAGCTGAATTTCCAACAGTTACTAATCATTAAGGGCGATTACTCGATAATATTTCAACTCAAGGCTTCCTTCCCATTCAGGCATTTTCTCATCGTATTGTGCGCATTACGCATTTGTACAACAAATGTGAAATTTAAAAGTAATGACTCGCTTCTAAACATTTGAACTATGTATTTTCTATATGCGTAGAATAAGCGAGTGATGTTTCATGTATTACGTGTGAATTTGTTCACCCGTTGCAACTGCTATTCTCTACGTGTATTTCACGTCAAAGCAATTCTATGACATTGCTCATCAGCAATAGGATGCAATGTGCCCTTTACCAACTAAGGTTCGTCTATTTAAATATTTTCTACCCAAAAACTCCTCAACCATTCCGTTCGTGTCGTAAACTGGCGATTTCACTGCCGGAATGTCGCGTTGAAAGGGAGTACAAACAATCCAAACTCAGCTTACGTTGGACAAACTCAGTGGGAAAGCCTCGATCTACCGCTTCAGTTTAATAATTGACCGCTTTCCCTGAATTCCTACGCAAACAGTTGCTCTTAACCCCGAATAACCCCTTTTCAACATACGAAGGCTTATCAACCGAGATTGGATCCCATCTAATTCTTTCATTTTGACATTTATATTTATTTTTATTTATATAACTATAACAGTATTATATAACATAATGTATTACTATAATTTACGAAGGTAAAAAGTAGAATCCTACGGCATTTTTGAGAATTTGATAACATGATCAATGTGGTTCGACCTCGCTATATGGAGCGCCATTTAATAAATGGAATACACGAAGTCTTTATTCAATGTTTCATATTCAATTCAATG
>KZ309052.1:518229-542515 GCA_000376725.2 Ladona fulva
TGAGTGCCACTCTCACTATTTGGCCGGAGATATTGTTGAAGCCTTCTTAGCATGGTTAAACCTGAGCTATACATCGCCTCCAACCTCCGTTAACACCCCTCCGCCCCGGTGAGGCAATGAACTGTGACAGTGTGAGGAGGGGATATATATATATCCATATAATCATATGCTGACATATCCTTATCAAGATTCACGAAAGAAATTAATTAGCTTAAAAATATTATCAATCAAGGAAAATAGAAGTATTTTTTAAAATGTATGATGTTTGGACCGAATTTCAATCCTTATAAACTTGAGTCTTGCTACTAGAGTTAAAAAGTTCCAATGCCACACGTACTGTTAGTCAAATATCATTATGAAATTATAAAGTATAGAGAATGATCCATTTTGTGTAATCCAAAAATATTCCATACTTCCATTCGCATATTCCATACGCATAATCAACTTTCTGTGGTAATCAAATATATTCACTCACAATTTGTACGTATAATCAATAGAAGCAATCCGAAAAATGGACGAATCACTTTATAACTTCCGCTCGAGTCATTGGCGTGTGTGCTGAGGTCTGTATTACCTCCAAAATGTTAATTTGTTTTTCCGACGGAGATATAACGAAAAATAGTTGGCGATTATCTTTCGCAGTGCATTTTGCCGAAGACCATCCGCACTTCCATATATTTCCCCAAGTCGTTTGTCTCCTAAATTTTTTGAAGGAAATATGGTAACATTGGTGGAAAGCGGATGAAAAGAAGCAAGTTTCAATAGCAGGAAACACAGTGTTTCTTGAGAGATAGACCGAAATACATCAGTTCTAAGAAAACCGCATCTATTTCCCGATTTTCTTGAAAGTATAACTTTCTTATTTTTCCTTCGTTTATGATAATAATTAATATTAATTGAATCACATCATGCTGTTTGTAATTACTTTTTTATAGAATGAAAGTTTTCAAAAAAATGATCGACAAATTTCCTTCTCTACGCGTCGTTTCCTAGGTAGAAGCTAAAAGGAACGCCAATGCCCTCTATCGGAGATGAGAAGTGAAAGAAAGAGTGATATTACAACCTCCGGCAAGGTTAGCCCTATGTAAGGTTACTCTATGGTACGATATTCTGACAGCAGTCTAACCGTATCTTCATATTTAATAACAGTAATACTCACAAGAATAGAAGTAAATAAAAAATCCATCGGTTCACTCCAGCATAACCAAAACTAAGCTTCGATGACGGAGTTCTGAATATTTAGTTCAACTCTGGAAGACGTGAAACAAAGTGATTTCAAGTCATTATTCAATAAAATTATATACCATAAGAGATTACAGCGGTATTTCCTTGAAAATGGTGATACGGAGATTTAAGAAGGAAGCATAATCTCTAAAGGAAAGCAAAACTTTTAGGAGTCGAAAGATTTCCAAAATATAAGGAAGATGTTTTCAAGTGTGGAACTGAAATTTCAAGAATGTATGGGTAAGCAGAGCAGTATTTCACGAGCACGAGAGTTCTGCACGAATGTGGAAGAGGAGAGCAAACTGCGATGTATTGCGCACTCGCCAGCACGAACTAAAAGAGCTTTCGAGAGAAACGGTAGACGCGAAAAAGGACGATGAGAGAGCAAGTTGGATTCCAAAATAAGAAAATATTTTCTCATAAAATAACGATGAGTAAAACTTAAAAATGCTCCTCTAAACAAAATGTACGGCAATATCTCGAGGAGACCGCAAACCTCACGAAGTATCGACAGCCATAGTGAATTTTATTTCTTAAAAATATAAATAATAATAAATATTCTAAATGCCTGGGCAGGTAGAGTGGAATATTTGTACTAATANTAGAGTGGAATATTTGTACTAATAAAATATATACAATATAATTTATATATAATAATAATCATAAGAATTACTCCAAACCATATCATTCAATCCAAAGTCGGAATACATCCTCACATCGACGCGTACTTAAATAGAGGTTTAAAAACACTCCTTAAGCCGTACACCGGCAGATTGAACTCGCGCTTGAAGAACGAACGGAAAGTGCCGGATTACCAATTTCTAGGAACTCATTGCATTCTAGAAACAAAGCCTCCATTATGTGGGGCAATCTGCAAGGAACTTGTATCGGACAGCGTCTTAATAGAAAGGGAATTCGAAGGGAAGCTCTATTCCTTGGCAGCAATTCACAGCGTTCGCGTACCGAATTTTTTTGTAGCGTAACAAGTTCTACCTGTGGCCTGTGGGCTTAAATTTCCCAAACCCTTCACTTCTTTATTCGGCTCATCCGAAAACTTTCCTTTGTTTTGCCTGTATTTTTGATGCCCCTCAGACTTTCCCTTTCCATTCAATCTTCAATCGGATTCAATCCCTCTCATCTCAATATCATTTCCTGAGCCTTCATTTCGTCAATCAAACCGTTTTCTCCTTCCACCACTACCTTGTTTGATTTTCTATCAACTCGACTTAATTTTTTGGTCCTATACCACAGTCATTTCCTAAAAGCTTCCAATATTTTGATTTTCCCCTCTCTTGGGGTCAAATTTTCGCAGCCATTAAACAAGAAATATACGTCGAGTAGTTACCGTAAAATTTTAGTAGGTAAAAGTGATGCATGGAAAAAACTTCCAACTACTTCAAAGTAAATTCCAAGTCAAGAGATTAGTTTTAAAGGAAAGTGATTCAAGAGATACAAATTTAACGATGACTTTTCCTTAACTGCCTGTGAATAAGCAACACAACTTTGAATTTTCCACAGAATTTATTAACACGACCGGTTTCATTTCCGTGGAAGCATCATGAGGTGAAAACAAGAAATATTCCATAGTATATATAGCTGTGGAAAGGATGTGAAGTATTCCAACCGGTCGTGTTAATAAATCCTGTGGAAAATACAAAGTTGTGTTGCTTATTCATATGGCTTTCCACAAATTTACGCCTTTGCACATCGATTTTATTAACTGCCTGTAATTAGATGCCACAGGCACCGACCATATTTACGTCTGTATTTTCCATGCTAATCGTACTTCTCATTCCAGGTCTCTCTTCTCTATAATGTAAAATCGATCACATCAACAGCCATTACAATAATATCACAAAAAATTCAGTTCATTAATAAGGAAAATCAAATTCGTCCTAAACCCAAGTACGGCTAAAAACTAACGAAAAGTTAGACGAAAGTTTAAAAATAAATACCTCTTAAATGGTGTAAACCCTTATTATCCTTATATTAACATGACATATTTAAGAGCAACTTTACCATATTTTATCAATTTAAGTCCTAATGAATAGAGAATTTAGAAGCGGACTCGGAATGAAATACGAAATTAAGTGAGTAGCGGAAAAGTCGTTACACATCTTAATTGAGAAAGGAGAAAAATAGCTATCCAAAAATGGAAATTGTTATTGCATCCGAGGATTGAGAGACTTGTTTGTCAATCACTTGGACGGGTTGTAAATATCACGGAAACAAACGAAACGCTTTATACCGAGAGGAGAAAAAATCGGGAGCCGAAGCGACAGAGCAATATAAAAGAAACGGAAGCATTCTTGTGGAAAAAAGGAGAACAGAGTAACGGAAGATAGCAGAGAGGATAACGAGTGAGGCGAAACACTGTTAAGGAAACAGACGCAATCATTAAAAAGTACAAGGCTAGCGAGACAAAGGTTGGGTTGAATCTTGTAGATAAGTGAGGAAAGTAAGGGACGGGGAGGAAGTAGTGATTAAAAGTCAGGGATAATAGGGAAATAAAGGCGGGAGCGAGTTCGACAAAGGCTATGTAGATCCTGGAAGACATTCTATGGGCGTAAAAAGTCAAACGGAAATCGAGGACACCAACAAAAGAAGGAAAACAGAATGATCTGGTGTCTTTAATTTTTGGGGCATCCCACTGTGATGAAAAGGTAGAGGAAAATAATGAAGGTCAGTAAAATGAAGATTAGAAAATCAAATGGGGATGGCTTAAAGAGAGGGGAAGAGTGACACTATAGTCTATTCACTAGATGTTTGCACTTTAGAGAGAGAAAGAATATCTTATCTCTTCGTATAGGGAGCCAATAGGACATGGCGATCTATCCCCCCCACTCATCAAGGGCGTGGTAGAACTTTGCTGTGTTGCAACATTAGCATAAAAATATAAATTTTGTTCAAATCGTTTCAGTTTTGAGTGAAAGTAATGCCGGAAATAACACTGTGGTTGATTTTAGGTTAATTAATAACACAACCGCAGAAAGAACAAAAATGCCACATATCAAAGAAAATCTTGACTTTATTCCGGTTTTTTTTGAACGGGTGCCTTTACTTCTGTAATTTAGAAAACAAGAAAGTTTTTACATCAAATTCTGCTTCAAATCATTTTATTTCCGTTCGTATTATTAATTTGGCAGACAAAGGTTTTTGAGGCAGATATTCAATAAAAATTATTGGAGAGGTGGAGAATTTTTCAGGAAACGCATTGAAGGAAGTAGTCGCTAGCTATGTTTCCTCCTATTTGGCTTCAAATCATTTTCTTTCGGTTATTCCGGAATTTTATTTCCTTATTATTAATTTGGCAGACAAAGGTATTTGAGACAAATATTCAATAGATATTATCGGCGAGGTTGAGAATTTTCGAGAAAATGCATTGAAGAAAGTTGCCAGCTATTTTTCGTCTTACTTGCTCTGGATGAAACTTCAAGTGGGAAAATTTCCAAAAAAAATAGTGAATTTATTTTCTGTGCAAATTCAAACCCTCTGAGTTAATAAATAACATTCTTAATTCCAGGGTAACGCTTTACACTGTGTGGCCCACGATCCTTTCACTGGAGATGGGATGCCTTGTTTGATTGGGTGCCTTGTCGTCTTGTATTAGTCAGCATTTCAGACAAAGAGAGAGCCTTTCTTTCTTACTTCATTTTTTACTCTATGATGCTGTTTTTAGCAGGTTGACAATTGGGGATGAATAACGAACTCCTTAACTGCAGTAATTCTCATACAAGGATTGCTTTACAGCCTGCCAAAATCTTTGCCACTTGTTTCTTTGGTATGTTTGCAATGAGTTTTCAACTAAAGAGGCATCTTTGTTACACTCCATAAAGAATGAGGTAGAATTGATGAAAATTTCACAAGGGAAACTTCATGAGTGGGCTATAATCTGAAGAACCTAATTAATTAACCTGAGACTAATTTTCATTTCTTTAAGTCCAGGATGTGAACATTTTCACAGTAATTCGCTAAAGACTAGATATGATTATTCAAGTCAGTTATCAATGTCTTTAGGAGTGTCATAATTGACAAATGTATGCCGGAAAGCTAAAAAAGACAGCTGACGCTCCAGTTGCCGAATCAGGCCTGTTATGATTACATGAAGGCAGATGCGACAACGTGCAGTGCCAACTGGGTCGTTGCATCCTAAGTACGTCAGAAAGACATCACGTGGATGCATGGACGGGAGCCCTCTATAAGGTTACTCTATGGTAATGTGTAGCCAACTCCTATTCCTTGATGTGTATTCTACGTACTCTAATTATCAAAGAGGCTATGATGAAGAAATTTGTTTATTTATGATATAATGTTTATGTTTATAANAAATTATTGGAGAGGTCGAGAATTTTTAGAAAATGTATCGACGAAAGTAGTCACCAGCTATCTTTCGTCTTATTTGCTCTGGACGAATTATCTGTCCTTGATAGGAGCCTTTTGTAGTTATCAGGGCATGTATACGTTGTTACTCTTCTGAATAAATCCCCTCGAGATGCTCGAGATGAAAGAAAAGAGCAGAGAAGAGCTCGTTAAGTAAGGGGAAGTAAAAAGAAAAACTGACACTTGAAATTTGGCACTAAAGAGACGCGTAAAGACATCGGTAATCGTCTCGCATAAGCATGCATAGTCTCCGGTGAATTACTGTGAAAATGTTCGAATCCTGGGATCGCTCAAAGAGACATAAATTGGTGTATATATAAAATGGACTATAATGGTTTTCAAGAGTATGTTGCAGAATGTATTTTAGAAAACAAGCTGATGATTTGGCCACCAATTGTGTAATATTCAAACCACAGGAAAAGATTAACTGACCAGTCCAAGATATGAAATTTAAAAAGCATTCACAAAAGATGGGAAACAATGGATTAAAATATCTCTATTATTACCAACAGCAGAATCTTTTCGATCTCGACCGTCAAATATAAGTAGTACTATCACGACTGTGAAACTGCGAAATGAACCGGCTCATTGATAAATAGAGTCTACCAGTTAGACAAATATTTTGCTATTATCGAAAATATGGCGAGTTTAGAAAGCGTTGAGGTAAATTAATAGTAGATTTCAATGATCGGTTAATTATAGAAAATCCAGTTCGAATATCAATCTCTTTTATTATTGAGAATAGTTATTGTAATGATAATTACTTTCATGGAAACAGGAAGATCTCAAATACGTCCCATTTGAATAAATGCAATCGTTAACATTGTGGAAATGCTTAAGAGGAAGCATGGCCAAGTGACTACGCAAGGTTCCACACTTTCAAGCAGTTTGAAACCGTCATTAAAATGTGTAGCAATTTCACTTCCTCTTAAAATGCATTTTAATATTTAATATTAATGGCGAAAGCAGAAGACTATTCCCTAAACAGAAAAATACAATTAGCCGGGACTCGAACCCTGGAATTTGGAGTTTGACCGCTGTCAAAATAACCACTCCGCACTAAACCGGTAGGGAGCACTGCACAGTGAACCCTACCTGCAGGTAGCGTCCTCAAGTACCTGCAGATAACGGAGGTTCACTGTACACTGCAGAGGCTTCACTGGCAGCGAACACAGAGTACTGAGCGCGACCCTCTACGGGTATGCACTCGACTAACACAGACGAAGGAAATAAGTTTTATGCTAAAAAAATATTTCATAATATTGTTACTGTTATACGATATAAAAATGTTGGTTATTTTCGTTTCGAATGAATTAACAATCTACACATATAATAAAACTCAAACGGGAGCCGTGTCTGTATATTTAAGCCATTTTACAGAAAGTTGCAGATTTGGTCATCAGGGGTGACACTGAGTACAAAACACCACTTTTTGAAATTCTTGTCTGTCTGTTATCGCCAAAAATCTCCAACCAATTTTGAAGAAATTGGGTTGGATGATTAAGTACGGATAAGCTACTATTTGTTTATCTAATGGTCTACGGTTCGACTCCAGAACAGGTAACATCTCTATTTTTCGCAGTAACTCTAAAACTAAGCGTAATTCCACTTTCAAAATTGGTATATTACTAAACTTCTTCCCTGAGCAGATAATAGTTTATCACCCTTATTGTCCCCGGTTCGACTCCGGACGAGTCAAAGGAGTTCACTGTACAGTGCTCCCCGCCGGTTAAGTTAAGTTAAGTTCAGCGCAAGGCAATACGATTTGTGAAAAATTGCTACGATAAAAAAGCTAGTGTTACGGAAATGCTTTCGGACGCAGGTTGGGAATCCCTGAAAGATAGGAGATTAGAAGCTAGGCTTCGATTACTCGGTAAATTTCGAGACAGTGCGTTTGTGGAGGACGTTATCAATATTATGCGACCCCCCTGCTACTTTGGCCGATCTGATAATGAGCGCAAGATAAGGGAAATAGATGCTAGGACAAGTCGTTTTAGGGACTCTTTCTTTCCGCGAACGATACGCGATAATAACAAAATAAGGAAATAGCGCGAGCATCCGGTGTTAACACCCCCTGCCACACGCCGAAAGGCGGCTTGTAGGGTATTGATGTAGAAGTGCTCCGCGCCTCCTACACCGGTTGTAGAGGAAAAGGGGTTATATGTAACATACATTCAATGTGGGAGCTCGGAAAACAAAAAAGGGATAAATTGAAATTCAATTAATTATAACGCGGGTGAGTTTAAACAATCATGTTTGTTTAATTCTTTGCACTTTTAGCAAATGTAAGGTAAGAAAAGATTGTCTCAGAATAACTGGCTAGGGAGTGAATAACTTTTGATCGAAAACTTTGCTTGGTCTGTATAATAGTAGAGTTCACCAAAAGAGGTTATTCCGTTGTCGGTTCAGGTATATCATTCATCAACGCATCTCCACAATTTATTTTAGATCATAGATCATTCATTGGAGTAGAGAGATATTCTTAGAAAATGACGATCTTGCTGACTACGCAAGTTCCCCGTTCGCCGCCGAAGAAACGTAAAATGTTGTGATAATAAATGTAGTGCATTGAGTAATTTAAGATGATGTTAGATGAATTTGGTCATAAATAAGGTGTGAAAAGGGCTCCTTGGAAACGCACATCTTAGCTGCTGCTGTAACCAATGCCTTAGCACCTTAGCGAACGTGCTTCGCAGATGAACGGTGGCAATCACAGAAGTGAGTGCCGCAATCACGCTTGCTCGGACACGGAGCAGCGCGGCTAACTTATTCACGAACCGCATTTGCTGTCGATGTCGAGAGCTGACGCAGTTTCGAGGATCGGAAGATGCTTTAGGCTGTTATTGATGCACGGCGAGCACCATCCGAGACAGATGTAATGGGTTTTATTGGACGGAAAGTTCATTTCGAAGTAACACACTATTTCACGGTCTCCACTCGCGAAATTTATGCAAACCACGTTCTCTCCGCCATCTTATAGATTGCTTTGAAGAGGGATTTATCTTCCAAATGATTTATTTTTGAATTTTTCGTTGGAAATCAGAAACTTGAGACAATGAATGATTTGTACAAAGGTTTTGTTCTTATAGTTGTGCGTAATCTTATTTTAGTTGTGTATTTCCTATTTGTTCCACTTATTTCAGTCTCTTTGTTCTCTTCTTATCTTCACAATCGTCGTCTGAATGGATATAAATCGATCGTGGACTTCCTCAGGGGTCGATCTTGGGTCCCCTGATTTTTTCAATCAATATCAATGACTGTGTTAAGGTAATTAAACACCGTAGTTACTATCTCTATGCCACCGATCTACAGATTTACTTGTATTCAAGTCCTTCAGAATTACCTCAGTCGCTGCTTAAAATCAACGATGATCTGCAGCTCATCAGTAAAAGGAGTAAAGGTAACTTTATCAACCTCAATCCTGTTAAATCACAAGCAATCATGATCGGATATCCTAAACTACTTAACTCTGTAAACAAGGATAACCTACTAGCGCTTGAAGTAAATGGCACCGCAATTCCGTTCATCAAATCTGTGACAAATCTCGGTCTCCATATCAACGAAACGCTTACATGGTCTGATTACGTCAAACACATTTAAAAATGTAAATTTCTCGCTTCACACACTCAGGCGTGCAGGAAATGTCCTGTCTCCCTCCGTGAAATTACGACTTATAAACTCCTTAGTCATGCCACACTTTGACTACTGTGACACAGTCTACCAGAATCTGTCAGGGGAACTTGCTATAAAACTACAACGCATGCAAAACGCCGCGGTGAGGTTTATTTTCAACTTGAAAAAGTATGATCACGTTTCCGCATATTACTTAAAATCATTTACAGTCACAGCCGGTAATCTTTGGAACTCACTTTCTCCAAGTATGGAAAACTTGCCATCCAAGTATAGCTTTAAGCGTAAATGCCACAATCATCTACTAATCCAGCAAAACAGAACTCAAATGTTCTAACCTCAACAAAATTCTTTATCGCACTATGAATGCACCAACCCTTGGCCCAACACATTCACATCCTTTTCTGTTAGAAAAACCTTTCCGTCCTTTTTCTTCGGTTTAGGTCCGCTGTCCCATGTAATACATGTACATAAATAAATAAACATAAAGTACTTTAGATTATTGTAGAAGATTCATATTGTGACTGTAACGGTTTTTAGTGTATTTGTTGTTTTTATCTTTGTTAAGTGTACTTTTTGCTTTTTCATGTTTACAATTCAGATAATTCTTAATCTTTTTTCCTCTATTTCAACACATTTCCATCTGTAATAACTATGAAAACTGTTTCGTTTTTGTTTTTTTTTGCAATTATTATTTCCGTCATTGTCCTGTTTTTTTCTTTTTCAGATAATTTATAAGTTAAAAAGCTCTGCTTATCATACAAGGGTATCTCCGTCTGTATTTGCTATGTAAATTGTTTGTCTTTCAGATCTCTTTAAACTGCCTTCTCCTTATATTTAGCTAAGCATCTGTAGGTTTCGCAGGTTTTTCACCCCCCCCCCCCCTTCTTGTGGTGTTTCCCTACTGTGGTGTATTTTTTTCCTAAGCGCAAAATTAAGTTTTTAAACCCACTAATTAGTTTTCTTCCGTGATCTTTTTTTCATGATGTCTCTTCCTTTCATGCTCTCTATGACGAAGGGTTAGATGTAAGAAGAGACTCTCTAATCTCAATCTCGCCCTAATAAAGACGTTTTTATTATTATTATTATTACAAATAATGTAGGTAACAAATGTGGTTGCCTTTTGCTTGAACAAGTGACTAACCATAAATATTCACCCTGAAGATGGCTGCGAAGTTTGCGGCCGAAACGTCGGTGGAAATCGACCCTATCACCCGGCTGATTACCCGAGAAGAATTTCTGCATAAATATTTGGGTTTAATACTGGATGAGAACTTTAAGTTTGACTGGTATATTAATTATGTATGTACTAAACTAAAAATGGTAGCATACCAAATGTATTTTGTAAAAGACATGTTAGATGTAAGGACTAAAAAGATTTTGTATACCTCTCTGGCTGAATCAATAGTTAGGTATGGTTTAACTGTATGGGGGAGTGCTTCATCTGGTAGACTCAAAATTATAGAAAAAATACAAAATAGAATCACTAAATATATTTATGGTGTAAATAAATGTACAGGAGTAAGCACATCAGTGGTTTATAAAGAGTTAGGAATATTTCCTTTACCAATATTGTATAAATATACTGTTTTAATTGCTAATTATTATTCTATAAAATATAAAAGAAAAGTAAATTCATGCCATAGTATGATCAGAAGACCCAATAACAGATATGATATCCCTAAGTACTATAAAAATTGTGGAAAAAGAAATTTAGAAGTTATCATACCGACCTTCTTTAATGAACTTCCATACCATCTACAATCAATAGAAAAACTTTCAAAGGCTAAAGAGGAATTAAAGAAGTGGATGCTGAAGCAATATTAGATAGACAAAATAGTGTGTATAAATCTGTTTTCTTTTCTATTTAATTTTAATGGTATTTTGTTTTATGTTTTTTTTTCCTTTTNAATGGAAAAATCTGATGCAATCTTATTTAAATGAGTTTAAGTAATGAAAGCATATACCCATTTTTACAATAAAAACCATTTCCACATACAGGCATTAGGAAGAACCTGACATATACGTTCGCCGAGTCACGAACATCGACAAAACTATAATTTGTTTTGCAATCGTGCTTATAATTTTGTCAAAATAAAATACGGAAAAGCAGTCGATCCAATCCTTGCGAAATGTCAGCCTATTTGCAATCTATGCCTTGTAGTTTTGAAATTAATATGTTTTACGAATTTCACCTTCATCCAATGTCGGTAGAAATTAAGGAAATGGAGAAGTTGAGAGATTACCATACGATTTCTTTTAGAGCTTTCTCAAACGAAGCATTAGAAACAAATATTTATTAACTTTTGAATTCAAGGAATTCAGTGTACAAGTTATAAAAAATATTTAGCGATGACATGCATGTATTACATCAATTTGTAATCACAGAAGGATAATTCGAAAATAGGTGTACCATTTCCGAATTTCGCAGTTAAAAGATGTTCCACGGTAATTGAGAATGCATTGTATTCAAAACTAAGCCTTGTAAAAGAATGAAACCGTCAGGGATGTAGATCGAAATATGCATAGGAATTGATGGGAGTGTTTGACTCTCAGAGAAAAAGAAATTTAGAGAATGATTAGGCAAGCAAATAATTTAGTGGTGTTCCGAATTAAGAAATGGAGTTGAATATTAATAATAAAGCAATGCTTAATTCCGAGAAATGGCTGTCAAATGTCACCATATTAATGGATATAGCGCAGAGATTCAACTATGAGAAGTGCAATTTATTTCGTCGTCGTCTTCTTACTTAAAAATGCCAGAATTGATAAAAATGTTGCCCTTAAATGGGAGAATTTATAATATTCTAACACGTGAAGTATGGAGAGAGATTCGTTCGTGCAAGAATCTAATCTGTATATGGATGGATTCTCAGCGGAAAATGTTCTCTAAATTAAAGCAATGCATAATAATGCTCAAAGCTCTTATAAAGGCGATTTTCTGGGTAAAAACTTTTCACCTTTTATAAAATCGAGGAAATTCTTATGCGAATAAAAACAAAAAATAAAGGCAAAATAGTTTTGCAATCGCCGTAGATTAAAACTCACAATGTTGAATTTAATTCCAATTAATTAATTACTTGAAGTTAAAATGATAATTTCCCATTAAAGAAAGTCCATGAAAGAGGCATTCTTGAGTTCGTTTTCTACTCTAGCTCAATGTTAGTGCCGCATGCTTTAAGTTTCCTTAAAGCATGCGGCACTAACATTGAGCTAGAGCAGAAAAAGTCTTCAGAATATATCTGAAGATATTCATCAGAAGATCAAAAGCAGAAAAGAAATCTTCTTCTTACCAATACGCGCGAGAGAATATCAAACACCTCAATTTCTAATGGAATATCCGACCATAGAGCCGTAGTTATACATTTCGACGTTAACTTATTAAAGCACAGAAAACCGAAGCGCTAAGTATATCTCTACTCGAATACTGATTTTAAGGGGATTTCGTAATCAACTCATATCTGATTTTCCATTGTATGAAACTCGCACGATTTGTTTAAATACCGAAGACTATTGGAATCTCTTTGTCAGGATAATGCGCAACCTTACTAACAAATATGTTCCCCAGAAACATTCTAATCAAACATACGAACCCAACGGAACCGAACGAAAAGCACTTAAAAAAACTCGGCTTCCTAAAGATAATAGTCGGTCGGAGAGACGAAAAAGTTCGCGAGCGATGTTATCTTGCGTTAGTCAGACCTTATCTTGAGTATGCGTGTAGTGTATGGGACCCTGCCGATAAGTTTTGTACTAAAGAATTAGAAGAGGTGCAGCGAAAGGCGATACGTTTTGTGAAGAATTNTTACCAATATTGTATAAATATACTGTTTTAATTGCAAATTATCATTCTATAAAATATCAAAAAAAGTAAATTCCTGTCATAATATGATCAGAAGAACAGATATGATATCCCTCAGTACTATAAAAATTGTGGAAAAATAAATCTGGAAGTCGTCATACCGACCTTTTTCAATGAACTTCCACACCATCCACAATCAAAAGAAAAACTTTCAAAAGCAAAAGGGGAATTAAAGAAGTCGATGCAATATTAGATAGACAAAATAGTGTATGTAAATCTGTTTTCTTTTATATTTTATTTTAATTGGTATTTTGTTTTATGTTTCGTTTATTTTGATTAACATGTTTCATTTGATCCTTTGATTATGCAATTTTATGTAAAATGTGACACTCAATGGCACCTCCTGACGAGCTTCATTTTCTGTGTTCATTCATTTTATATTTTTTTCTGAACTCTATTGTGTAAGAATATACCGTGTGTATGTTTCTAAAAAAATAATAAAATTATTAATAAGTATTATTATTATTCCTTTCATAGGTTGGTTATAGTTAAAAAGGTGGGCATATCTATCAATACGTTTTCCTACTAGTGCGTGGAATCAACATTATACAGCCTTCATGAACTAGAGAATTGGAAATATTAGCATCTTAATTAAAATACAATTTCCGAATTTTCCTGAAAGATAAGTCTTTTTATCTTCAGGAATGATGTTCTAAAATTCGCTATAAAATTGCACACAAAATATTTCACTTAGTTTTGCTATGTATTGTCACACATTTAGATTAATAAATCTTGAAGCTGTCCTCAACAAAAACATCAATATTTATATTACGCTGGATATATGATCAGTTCTAGTAGCTCCGATGATCAAACGAGTATTGCGTTTATAAGGAGAGGAGACAGTGTTTGGGTGAATCAAAAGAGAAACTTAACTGAGCCTTCACTTCGGTGCGATAGCCCCATGGAAGAGGGAACGGTGGAGAATTAGAGAGGAGTCGAAACACTATCGGCAGGTCAGGGGGAAAGAATCGACACACCGTCTTCTGATTGGTAAATACTCATGATGAACCTTGCAACTTCAACATGTACTCGTATAAACTGTATTAAATTTATTGATGGTAGATGTGAAACATTTCACTTAAATTTTAATCTCTAAAACTGGGACGAAGAAATTGAAAGAGATAAAAGTCAGTCGCAGCCGGGAATTGAACCCGAGTCTCCCACTTTCTGGGAGGGTGCTCTGTCCTCTAAAAACACGTCGTGGTAGCTTAGAGGACGGAGCACTCGCCCGGAAAGTGGAAGACTCGGGTTCGATTCCCGGCTGAGGAAGACTTTTTCTCTTCCAATTTCTTGATCTAAATTTAAGCATGTGAACAATGCGTTTCTCATCGCATATCTGTAAAACTAGGGACCGTAACGCCTCGAATAGAATTGCGAAAGCTTCAACTTTTGGTTGATCTTGATAAAGAGAAAACTCTGAAAAGGATACAATTCTATTTTCTCTTTACTTTACTTTAAAATACTTTATTTATTCTTGTACTACTCTTGTCCGTGTCTGTGACTGTTTGAAAGACACTGACGATGGAAAGCCGCCTTCGCTTCCACTACTTTCACCCCTCATCGAAACCCGTGAAACTGCCATAGAGACACTGCAGCATTTTCATCTACATTACCATTAATACACTACTAGCCGCATTTTGGCGTATGGCAGGATAGAACTTTCATGGCCCTTTTCCGCTTATGGGATTCTGGGTGAATGAGGAGCGCAAACTACCTCACTCCTCATATTTCCTCATTCCCTCGTTAGTAAATTCTCTTCATGCTGCAGATCTTTACGTAGCTAATTCTGGAGGCTCACACCGCCCTCCGGACATCGATTTCATCAACGAATTCCTTCGGGACTAACAAAAAATGTTTCTTTTAAGGCGGCTTCCAATTCCTCCAAAAAGGTCCTCGCTAAGCTATATTTCCATAGACGGTTTTCACGCACGGCGTGACGGCTTCGTCTTGGAATTAGATGCACGTTCCTGCCTTCCACCACTTAATTGATCATTATTCGCTCATTACCCTAAGGAATCGATATGCCCAAGCGAGCGAATTCGTCTTGCGGATCGCTTGAAACTGGAGCAAATCGCCTTCGGGGGCGAGGAAGTGGGTGGAGGAGGAAGCTTTATCGAAACGCGACTTCCCATTCCGCGAGTCCCGGTTATAACTTCCCTTTCAGTTTTTAATACGCTCCACAATGCTCTACATTAATTACGTCTGGCGATGAAATTTTCCCTCAGCTTTAATTTCCGGGGTAATAATGGCTATAAAATGAAGTGGACTCTGCTCCGCGGCCATCCCTCAAATACCGTTTTGTCGGCTGCTTTTTTTTTTACACCGGGAAAATAAAAGGCGTAACGAAGGGGACGTGGTCAGTACAAGGGCGTGGAAACGTGTCGAACAGCACGGACGGAAGCGAATAAAGTGGAGGGCGCGAAAGGGTGAACGAGGCACGATAAATCTTTCCTCGACACAGTTCCATACGCGCGGAAATTATAAACGGTGATAGCGTTTTTGAGATATCTGAGCCTTAATAGCTGAGGAGGCGGTTTAATAGCCCATTATGGGCCACCGAATCCAAATGTGTGGGCGCAAAGAATTGATAAAGCGATGCTTCAACGGGATATGAGTCTCCTCTTTAATGAATCGCAATTTACAGCGCTTGATACTGCGCTATTTTCGATGAGCTCCATTGAAAATTCCTTCACTGGGCAGATTAGCTCAATACTAGAGTAGATGTGAGCGTTGTGGTATTATATTTTCCATTGCTAGCTTAGATGTAGTGATAAGTTATTTGTCTTTCGGCACAGGTTAGAGAAGAATTAACCTTTCATTACTTTTTCTCTGGCTTGTTCATGTCTGTGAGAATATAAAAATGAACTAGAAATGAATGATGCTGAATAATGAAAATCTCATTGTTCGTTCGATACGGCTTTTCCACTTACAGTATTTTGCCTCAACGAGATAAGCACTGCGAAGTTAACTAATGCCTCATCTTGCCTGCCAATCGCCTTTACCTCTCCAAAGCTGTAGACTGCTAATTGGACGGATGTTGAGAATCCAATTAGCCATCGGTCTGATAACTTCACAGTCAGATCACAGAATGAAATAAGATGGTAAAACTAACACTTTGAATTATACAATACAAAAATAAATGCATACACTCACGAACTAGGTTTCATTGCTTAGCAACATCATCCGGTGAACATGTCCAAAATCCCAATGTATATGTGGTCACAAAAAAGGTGGTAAAGGGTGAGGAGACATGTAAGTTAGGAAGGTGTGGATGGTAGGCCAGCAAAGGGAAGAAAGACAACGGGAGTTGGAAGGGTGAGGGGAAGAGAAAAAGGTGGCGGCAATGGGAGGATCAGCAGACATTAGGTGAAAGAGGAGGCAAGGTAACGGCATTGGAGAATAACCCTCGTAGGCAAGTTCGTTAACAATATTAAATTGGTGGTTATTTTTACAATTGAATATATTTCTAGACGCTCCACAGTGGGCTAGAATCGAAGAAAGCTGGCCAAAAATACAAAAATTGTTTTTTTGGAGTGTAGACTTTGAAACTTCGTATGGATATTCTTGAATAAATTCTGCATACAACTATGCAAGTCATTTACGCGATCTCTTAGGCATTACAATGATACTGGGGGGTCGAACTTGACAAAGTTTTGCGAAAAATGCCTGTCTTCAGTTTTTCGCGAAATTCTTCAACTTCAAGCTTATGCTGAACTCAAATGAGGAATATCATCGGGTAAAATACAATGCCACGCTATAAATATGTTCTTCTTTATCCTTTATTATAGCCGATCTTAATGACTACGATTGAATATTTGCATACATTATGTAACAAAATGGCAGACCCTTCTTTTAGAGCAAATTTTTACCTAGAGCGAGGAAATGGGCAGATAACGTAAACCACAGTATTCTTTGAAGCTTTCTAAAGAGAAATCTGGAATAAATTGTTGCGATCGGTTGCGACGCCGACAATAAAGTGGACTTTCCAACATCGCTTTATGGGATAAATCCGCGCGGCGGAGCGCCGCCCTCCATGACGATCTCGGTTTTGAGAAGAATTACTGACAACATACTCGTTAACGGTATGATTCAGAGATAAGATATTGAAATGAACTTTCGTGTGACTTTTTATAGAAAATAAGACATGGTCAACAAATCTCCTTAAAGCAAATGTAAATTTAACTACGACCTACTACTTTTGTCAAATCTTACGGTAGAGCAACATTTTTTGAATTTATAACTTAAATAAGTATTTTCAAACTATTATTTTTTGTTTCTTGCGCTCAGCATTTTCTCCTAGATCCTCATACTAAGGAAAACAAGCCCACATATGGTGTTGTTTGTGCAACCGCCGCGGTGCACCCTAGCAGACGTGCCTTCTCTCTTTCCTGAGAGCACCTACTGAGTCAGCCGCAGACGTACTACCTGCTTCTACCGTCTAGTTTTAAATCCTTCCTGTGTTATTTTATAATATATCTCCGTTTAGTACCTAGTATTTATTCTTATTTAGTGCTTCGTTTAAAGTTAAGTTAATTTTCTGTAGTGGTGAATGCTTTTATTTCAGAAGTGTGCACAGGAGATCCACGAAGCTGTGAATCCGAGCGAGCGTTAAGTACCATCCATCTTTATATTATAATATTTTTTCCCTTACTGACCAGACCTTTCGCTTAATTCTACTTTTTTGTGTTTATGGNCCGTAAAGTCCCGGGTTTGGACATCGAGGAAAAAAGCGAAGTTCCGTTCTACGGATCATGGGTTCGATTCTAGGGGGGCCCAAAAACGGCCACTTTCCCATAAGAATGCATTGAGCGCATTTTCAGAAATTCATTTCGCGTACTTAGCGTAAAGATAGAACGTTGAAATTTACGGAATCGTTAGAAAATGATTTTATCTTTCGTATTTTGCAAAAGATTTATCCCTGGTAACCCAAGGTTCGATGCTAGGTAAATTATTAGTGCACAACTTTCAAGAAATCATTTCGGGTATTTCTAGGTAAGTTAGAACGTTCAAGTTCACGTCATCGATAGATCAAAATCACCTCTATAGTATACCTAGAGCTTTTTACACTGTGGGTCCTTTGTTCGATGCTAGGGCAGTTTTTCTGTCTGAAGTTCATGATATCATTTAGGGTATTTTTCTTTAAGATATAAACATGCAATTCACGGTGTTGTTAGAATAGATGATTGTCTATCGTATGCTGTAAAGATTTTTGCCCTAGAAGTCCAGGTTCGATCCCAGGACCATTCGAGAGACCAAGTTTTAAAAAAATCGTAACGGTATTACCCGGCCAGGTAGAAGGTTGAAATTCGCTACCTCTATAGAAGATAGGGAGTTCTATCGTATGCCGTAAGGATATCTGTCCTAATCGATCCAGGTTCGATGCCAGGACAAATCGTATGGACGTATTTTGAATAATTCGTTCACGTTATTGTAGTTGGTGCATCTAACTCGGTGTATGGATGGCGGAGTGTCACAGGACGTGTACAATGCCTTAGTTAATCTATCTTACATTAAGCTTGCAGTATGCAAGCAACTTTTACTCGTATGGTATATAATGAGTGTGCATTTCCTGTATCATTGATCCGATGATGGCTTGCTGCCGAAACTAGTCGTCCAAATATATTTTGTGGAAAAATACGAAGTCTTTCCTTATTCTCTCAACGAAGCTAATGGTAGATTCTAAATGAAAAATACGACTGAGAATAGGTTAAACATTGTCAGGAATTTGAAATTCCGATGTCTGTCGGTAGCTAGTCATCTCTGCGACCGGATTGCGTCAGTTATATATCGTAGGTCCCATAGAATGGGATTGGTCTCAAAACAGCAACGGATACACATGTCCACGTTGTGCAAAGAATCGCAAAAACAAATGCTTATTGAATAATGCGTTAATTTTCAGACCGTTCCTCGCAAATGGAACTTCATCCTATTCATAACCGGATTATTTGCTCGTAATCGCCCGAAATGAGAAATTTGGAGCGAGTCTTTTGATTTGTTTACGCCAGATCACGTTGGGACCAAATAGTCTAGTAGCAATCTCTATTAAATGGTTAGCATAAATAAGACAGTATTATGTAGCATAAGAAATTAATTGGCAGAAAGAACACGGCTCAAATTTCGGCAGAACAATTTACACACTGCTAAAGTAATATAAAAAAATCGACATTTTGTCTCCATAAAAATATCATAATTAACTAATTAACAAACGCGGAGATTCAACATCACCATTTAAATATATTTTAATTATAAATAAATTTTAACGAGAGAATCTGCAGATGGCGGAATTTCTCCTCTAAATTAATAAGCACAGATCGATCCTCAATATTACATCACTAATATATTGTATATTGTATAATTACATCACTAATATATTTAAGGATCTCCGCCAACCAAAATGGGAAAGGAAGTTTCCTCATTTAGTACCGAAAGTTCAGGTAGGACAGAAATTTTGAGACACCTATAGTGTACATAGTATAGCTTATTGTACATGGGAAAGTGTTTCTCAGACTTGCTTCATGTATTACATTAACTCAGACTAACTCTACTACCATTTAATTAAAATATATTATTGAAGAGATTTCTTAAACCTGAGATATTGCACCACTCGATTNATTCAGAGAAAGCACGTTTAGAGATGATGTAGCAGATGTAATGCGTTCACCATGCTACATAGGCCGTTCCGATAATGCGAGAAAGATCAGAGAAAAAGATGCCAGAACAAATAGATTCAAGAACTCATTTTTTCCACGAAAGATACGCGAAAATAATCGATTAAGGAAATAGAGTCATGGTGCATGCACCCCCTGCCACACGCCGAAAGGCGGCTTACAGGGTACAAACATAGACATAGATATAGACATAAGTAAATTTTCAGTAAAGGGATCGTTTAATGATACTTAGCTGAGCTTTTTCAGGATTAACCGTTACATCTCATGATGTATCTTCGGAATTTATAGATAGAAATGTACGCGTAGTTTCATTTCAAGCTTTGCCGTCGAGAAAGTTGTGTTCCTTGCGTGACTTATACCATTCTTTAAATCGCAAATTCTTCTAGAAGTTGCCGGTGGTATTTCCTAGTGAAAGGATGGACAGTTTTTGAGGATTATTCCTGGTAATTTATGCTATGTTACACATTTTCTCACATTTAATTAAAAAGTATACTTGAGAAAGGTAGGTTTTTTCTACATACAGGAAGTTATATACGCTTACCCTTGTATGATACAGTTTAATTTTCTGTGTCTTAATGTAATACAGAAGGAACGTTGTGTTATACAATTTTATTGCATTTTAAGAGATTAGAAACATTCCACTGGGTTTCTAGTTTATCTTATTTGAACTTCCCTTTTATTCCTTGTAGTAGTTGTTTGAGTGTCTGTTACACATATTTTATCGATTAAACTTTAAGCTATGGTAGGTGAGAGTGCAATATCGATGACTAAGATATTATGTCATAAGAAATATCCATTGAACTCATCCTAAGATTTCCACTTAGGCTCGTGGTAATCAAAAACTACTACCCGAGGAGAGGAAATGTACTCTGGACGGGAGCATAATATGAGTATAGATAGGCGTATGCGTGACTACGTCCTAAAATATGGCCTATGTCTACATTTTCACCCGCCATGAAATGAAAGTCTTCTAAAACTACTAAGCAGTCACCCGGTAAGTGGAAGATCCGGTCTTCAATCCCATGAGGCATGTCTTTTTCTCCGTGGGAAGCGCATATAATTCTTGTGCATCGATACGTTTAAATGATGAATTGAGGTAGAAAAAATCCGCCGCGGCCGGGAATCAAACCCGGACAATAATGCTTTAGTTTCACCTACACATTCTCAATTCTTCAACGATTTAACACAGAGTTTGATTCAAATCCGAAATGTTGCGTTAATTTTGAATCGATGAGCACACGATGCGAATGGGAAGCAAACAAATTAAATAATTTTCCATCACTATTAATATCATGATCAATTACGTTTCAGAAATTCCATCCAACCAGCGAAATAAAGCTGAAGGATATTCTATACAAGGAATGTGCCAGCTTACGAGCAATGACATTTTAGAAGAGTGGAACAACTAATGGAGGAAGAACTGAAATAAAGATTTCTTTTACGGCGAAGGGGGGATTTTTAGATATCCTGAGCCTAACAAAAAAATACAGCGGTAAAAGAACGTGCAAAAATAAAATTGGGGTAATATCGAAGACATCTCCACCGAGGATTGCGTCGGGAGGATTTGGGAGCTGAGAAGGGAAGAGATCGGAGAAAGTAAGAATTTCGAAAGAGCAATAACGTTAAATGTGACGGTGATCAGAAAGACAATGTCGCGGAAAGGAGACATTTCAGTCACGTTAACACGAACGGAATAGATGTCGCTCTCTCCCCAGGCCGTAAAAAGGAATGTTACAACAGAAAAAGAAACGTTTCCGAACTAGAATGGCATCTTTCTCCCTTCGTACCGTAAATGGTTTTCTATCTACCTCCAGAGAGAATGGAAAAATCTGATGCAATCTTATTTAAATGAGTTTAAGTAATGAAAGCATATACCCATTTTTACAATAAAAACCATTTCCACATACAGGCATTAGGAAGAACCTGACATATACGTTCGCCGAGTCACGAACATCGACAAAACTATAATTTGTTTTGCAATCGTGCTTATAATTTTGTCAAAATAAAATACGGAAAAGCAGTCGATCCAATCCTTGCGAAATGTCAGCCTATTTGCAATCTATGCCTTGTAGTTTTGAAATTAATATGTTTTACGAATTTCACCTTCATCCAATGTCGGTAGAAATTAAGGAAATGGAGAAGTTGAGAGATTACCATACGATTTCTTTTAGAGCTTTCTCAAACGAAGCATTAGAAACAAATATTTATTAACTTTTGAATTCAAGGAATTCAGTGTACAAGTTATAAAAAATATTTAGCGATGACATGCATGTATTACATCAATTTGTAATCACAGAAGGATAATTCGAAAATAGGTGTACCATTTCCGAATTTCGCAGTTAAAAGATGTTCCACGGTAATTGAGAATGCATTGTATTCAAAACTAAGCCTTGTAAAAGAATGAAACCGTCAGGGATGTAGATCGAAATATGCATAGGAATTGATGGGAGTGTTTGACTCTCAGAGAAAAAGAAATTTAGAGAATGATTAGGCAAGCAAATAATTTAGTGGTGTTCCGAATTAAGAAATGGAGTTGAATATTAATAATAAAGCAATGCTTAATTCCGAGAAATGGCTGTCAAATGTCACCATATTAATGGATATAGCGCAGAGATTCAACTATGAGAAGTGCAATTTATTTCGTCGTCGTCTTCTTACTTAAAAATGCCAGAATTGATAAAAATGTTGCCCTTAAATGGGAGAATTTATAATATTCTAACACGTGAAGTATGGAGAGAGATTCGTTCGTGCAAGAATCTAATCTGTATATGGATGGATTCTCAGCGGAAAATGTTCTCTAAATTAAAGCAATGCATAATAATGCTCAAAGCTCTTATAAAGGCGATTTTCTGGGTAAAAACTTTTCACCTTTTATAAAATCGAGGAAATTCTTATGCGAATAAAAACAAAAAATAAAGGCAAAATAGTTTTGCAATCGCCGTAGATTAAAACTCACAATGTTGAATTTAATTCCAATTAATTAATTACTTGAAGTTAAAATGATAATTTCCCATTAAAGAAAGTCCATGAAAGAGGCATTCTTGAGTTCGTAAATGGCATATTAATTCCATTATCTGCACCTTTGTCTTTCATTGGTAAACTTCAAAGTGTTGCGAAGTAAAGGAAGTTCTTATGGTGAGCATTGAGCGAGCAAATGACATAGTATCACTTAAATCACACATGGAAACCGTATCTTTTTCAATCGTAAAGAGAAACTCTGTTTGAGTTGAGAAAAGAGATTCCCGTATTTAATGACCACTAAACCCCGAATAAATAGAACCTGCTCTGCACTCTGATGCGATATTTAGCACGTAAATAATGCCGTCCTAATCAAGGGGTAAATAACGCTATTTAAACAGTGTGTTACAGTAAACACGGTTACGAAATGAAAGGATACATTTATTCCTTTTGTTCCAGTAATTCCGCTGTATTCCCCCAGCGCCAGTAAAATAAATAAATATCAAAGCAGACGCTCTTTTCTCAATGTAATTGCTACAATGTGTGAAGGATGAAAGGGTTTTAGGAATGTGAATTATTTGAAGAATTATTATTCACTGAATTATTTGCAAAATGACATTGCACGTCAACTAAAGAAATATAATGTAAGATAAAAATTATATTGACTGGACAAATCAAAAGACAATATATACCTGAAATGATGAATGATTTATCAAAAGAAAAGCCAGTATGCGAGTGCTTAATGTGGTTTGCATTTCCATCCAATTCAATAAAACTAAATTATGAAAATAATAGGAGCTCTGAAAACTTTTTATCACTGTTTGAAAACATTACTTCCGTTTAGTATTTGGGATATTTCCACACGCCAATTACAATTTCGAACGATGGGGGTGGTTTTCCGCATAGCTTATAACATAACCCTTTCTCTATTCTTATGGTTTAAAACGTAACTAAGTACGTTACGTTATATCCTAACAGAGAAACTATCTATTATCAAGTGGAATGGAACTCATTGGTATCATTCCAACTGCTTACCACTCTCAACTTAAAAGGATTTTAACTTTCCCTGATGTATGAATTGTAGAAAGGCTTCTCGGGGCTCCAACCATGTATGTTGCGATGACATTACCGTCTACGTTTCATTTACTCTGCCTTCTTTCTCAGGGCTAAGGTGTCGTGAAAAAAAATTTTGACCAGTATTTACACCCCAATTCATCTCGTTACTCTGCTAGTATCGCAGAAAAAAATCGGCTACGAAAAAAATTCGCTTGATGACATCTCTCACGAACAGCAGTAAATAACGAAGCTAATATTATAAATAACTTCTGGCCGTACTTCGTGGAAAGCCATCTAGAGCATAAGGAAAGACTTCGTATTTTTCCACACAATATATTTGGACGACTAGTTTCGGCAGCAAGCCATCATCGGGTCAATGATACAGGAAATGCACACATTATATATGGTATATAATGAGTGTGCATATATAGCACACATTATATCTCTTAATATAGACGCTTCAACGGATATATCTCTTTATATAGACGCTTCTCCGGATATATATATA
>KZ309052.1:574350-588112 GCA_000376725.2 Ladona fulva
ATATATATATATATATATACACACATACACAGTCAAGGTCCAACTAAACTGTGTTTCGGTTAGAAAATTTACTACACCTGTATTTAGTTTATACCCTAGTTTGAATAACTACTAAATGATAGGTTGAGAAGTTCGCAAAGGGCGGAATTTAGCGCCCACACTCCCAATGTGTTTCTCAAAGAGTGCGAAATATACTATGTGTTGCACATAATTCTTTTCTATTATGATTAATTCTGCTACAAGGTTTGATTCTGTTTTTAATGGTCCGTCCCTTTTTACGCTTAGAAACGATTCTTTACGATTCCGAATACTTTTTAGAATCGATTTAAACGAAAATAAGGAAACCTTAACGGCTTCCAACAAAAAATATTACCAAAATTTACTCTAAATAATTTTGAATGCTAAAAATAAAAACAAACTCGGATTGGTTGTTTTATAAAGAAACAGATTTACCTCTGAGCCAAGGCGCCCGCCGCTCGCTATCTAGATAAATGCTCAAACGTCCATGTCAACTCATCACCGGGTCCCTATTTTAAGCTCTAAACATTCTATCAATAGCCTCTAACTGCCGTAGCACCCACCGTGTTTCCATGTAGTAAAAGTTATTGTAACGAAAGATCTTACTGAGTTATCTTCAGCTTATATTTGAAATTAACGACCCAAGATTAGTTAAGGACAGCTATTACTATCCATGTTACTGAAAAAATGTAAGTTTGTTGTCCTGTATAATTTACGAAAACTTTGCGACATTACAGAAATTGAATGTAAATTACTTACTGGCGGAATTTAATTATTTATACGTGAGGAAGTAGTTCAGTTATAAAAATTGAAGCACTCAGGGAAAACTTAGTGGCTAAATACGAGGCTTAAAAAGTTAATATCTTATCTCAATTTCCAAATTACGTAATCCAATGTTATTATGATTATCAAATTATGATTAAAGATAAAATAAATATGGCACAACTTAAACTTCAATTAGAAATTATCTTTCCCTGAATTCTCTAATACCTACTTTTCAATCGAGTTAATAATAAGCAAGTTAAAGGGCAAACGTAAATTTCACCAAAAGTCTAAAGTACTTTGATACTTTTACTGCAGTTAAGTAAATTGCTTTCGAAGTAAATATCTTCATAAGCGAACAAACACGGTTTGGGTATACAGAAAAGAGATTTCATTTAGCATTATGCTGTGACGAAAGCAATAGAAGAAATGCATATTCCCGGAAACGACAATGAAGAAAGCAAAACGTCAAATCTGTCGGGAGGTCGAATGGACCGAAGAAGAGAACAGGTTCATATTCAAAGCGGAGTGGGCAAAGATAAAGAGGTACTACACTTTGAGGTTGTTCTGAGCGGTCTTTCTAAACAGCGCTATTTGTTTGAAGCCCGCTCGCCTTAGAAAAAGAATGTCAATTTATTAGAGAAGGGCAAGTTACACAACTGTGAAGGGAAGAAGAGAAATTCCCGCTGTCTTTTAATGTCATTTCATCAGTTTAAATGTCGCTATGATGAAGTTTTCAGCAGAAAAGGAAAATAAATCGTTTGAAGTGTGTATGAAAGGCGGAACTGCAGTGATTTGTACGAGTATCTGAACTAAAAAACACATTATAATATAATTCCACTAACTAATCACATTTGAAATTGTAATCTACAAAATATAGTGTAGCTTATTCCATTCGCAACGAACTTTTTCAGGAAATATTTAAGTAATTTATTTTATTGTATTAATGAGGCGTTCTTCAGTGGTTATGATGTATTAAAAGAATAAAAATTGTTAAAATTGTAAGAGTGGCATATTATCCCCCTAAGAATGACTTAAAGTGGCATATCAGGACATATTTCGCAGTGACATATTTCTGAGGATCCGGGGAAGCATAAAATGATAAGCAAGAAGTAAGGCGCAAGAAGAAGCTGAATTGATAAATGCGTCACTTAAATATTCGTAATTACTAGAATTATTATGCATGATAATTTGAACAATAAGGCTAATTGGAACATTTTTCGCTAACAGTTCAGTAGCTCAATAAGAAATGTAATCATTCTATTATGGAAACATAATTTCCTTGATAAGTAATTGACTTTTTACTGTTTATATGAAATACATACGTCCCAAATAATAGTTTCGATATTTTCCCAGAGAGCTTATCGAATCTGAGTAAAAAAAATAAGAATTGGAATATTTACAATCTGAGTCACGTCCTTGAATTTGGCGATTAAAATAATCAATCAATATTTAATCATTTTGATAATTTGCATGTTATTAGATTAGACAGCTGCATGTAACAAAATCCCTGCAAAATACAGTGAAAATGAAACTTTATCAGTTAAACTGCACGTTTAATATCGCAGAAAAGAAAACTTCACGTTTCGTCATTGCGCTGATTCTCAGTTCGGAATTTCCCGAGCAATTTCAAAACGAATCCGTCCCCAATTTGGTGAAATTGCTCGGCACGACATTTTCCAACGCAGATTTATAACACCGATACACATCACGAACACGTCCTAAGTATCTCGGCCCCATTGCTTTCCCGACAAAGACATTTGCCCCTCCGTTTGCGCCGTCGCGCCATCCCAGCGGCGATCATGAGAAGGACCGCTCCTTCTTCGCATATTACTATTAAGCTCTACTATTCCTTCTCCTAAACTCCTTCCGAAAATTTTTTTCTTATTCTAATGTACGCGCATCTTGAGGCAAAAACTTGGATCCGATGAATCCCCCCCCCCACATTCACGGAGGCCATTGTTCTGCAAAAGGGGTCGGGCCATCTTCTGGTTTAATGACGCAGCAAGTCGGATTGGAAACTCTCTCCGAATTCCCCTTTGGAAATACTTTTGCCCTTCATTCATTCCCCTATTCCCTCCCCACCATTTATTAATGCGGCCCTTTTACTGCCAATCCACGTAAATAGAAATTCGGAACGAACGGACACGAACATCTATTTGTAATTCGCGAAGTTTACGGAATTGGGAGCGAATATGAAAATTCGTTTTCCGTTGAGAGACAAACTAAATATGAAAGAAAATGTACCGGTTGATACGTAACGTACGATGTGAACTGAAATGAAATTTATTAAACATTGCATATGATTCATGTTTTAGTTAACTCGTAAATGTAGATGCATTTGTCACACTACTATCTTTAGGCAGAAAGAATGCAAAAATAACAAATTTATTACGGGCTATTTACCCCCTATTTGATATGATTCCTTTTATTCCTACAGTAAATAAATAAAAATTACACCATCAAATATTTCGCAAATTGTCCAAAACCATCACCTACATAAACCTGTCCGAACCATCTCACTACCTAATTAAATATTTATACCATCACGAAAATAATTTGTCATTTCATACATCATGGAATTTAATTTGAACAACGTTCTTTAATTGATAGAAATGAATCTTTAACCCGTCACGAACTTGTGAAGTTCATTTGTTTTTCTGGTTTTCCGTCTTTCTAGAGTGGTTGAGGAAAGTATGAGTAAGAAATTGATTCATTAGGGAGATTAGAATGCCATATCCATTACTCCTTGAATTATAATTCAGCGCAATTAAAATCTTAAGGGTACACTCCTGTAATAGGAAATATTGGGAATTCAGGAAAAACAGTCCGCACTCGAGGAACACTGATGGGGGGAAATACCAATGATCTCAGCTGCGTTGTCTTATTTCGAGCTTATGTTAATCAGAGCGAATCAACTAATCCTTCGAAATACCGAGAAATATAAATAGCCCTCAAACACGAAAGCTAAAAGTTTTAGTCACAAGGAGCTTCGAGATAGTAACGCGCAAGAATGACATGAATTTCACATTCCAGCCGAACGCGAAATGAATTCCGAATTCGCAAAGGTTGGTCATGGATGCAATATGACTTTTCCAAGGTTTATCAATGTGAATACACTATTATAACATGATTTTATATACATTTTTCATAACATTAATATAGAGTAGCATTTGTGAAATTAAAAAATCCAGTAGAAATCTCCTGTGGTCTGGATAAACAAAAATTGTGTTTTTTTAGATATATCGAAAGAATGCAATCCTAAATTTATAGCTTTTATAAATTCAGCTTCTTCCTCAATATATCTTTTTCTGATAAGCAAACTCCTTTAAAGATCTCTCCGTGTACTGAATATTCTTTAAACAGCCGATAGTATCAACTCTAATGTGCGAAAATTGTTACTAATAATCGATTAAAAAAAGGATATATATGTGATGCATTTTTTGACAGGAATATCTCGAGTGAATTTTCTCCCAGTTATTGACTATATTTAAGCTTATTAATCGCAATTTTAACATCGAGAAGGGCTTTATAAACAATTTTATTCCCTTTTCTTTAATCAGTTCTGATTATGAACCTTTACAAAGTATCTCTGGACAGGTATAGCTTTCAATGAAATATTGTAACTTTATTATTCTCTGTTCTGATCATTTAAATTTTGTAAACACAGTTGAATTACTTTTCATACTCAATTTTATCCCCTTGGAAATACGGATATTATATTTGTAGGCCAGACGAATAGATATAACTTCGCAGTTAATGTAGACGAAACGAAATTCCAAATTAGATTCTCACTAAAATAAGGGATTTGTCTTTTTTGGGTTTTTATGACAGCAAATATTTCAGAAGTATTTAATTATGAATGTTCATCAATCGTTCTTATGTAGATATTTAAGTATTATATTTTATCTAAAATTTTTTTATTTGAAGAAGAAAATAGTCTTATTCATAATAATTAACGAAATAGGAAATAAGGATTTTTCCAAACATGGCCTACGTTTTTGTCTTCTAATGATTGGCATTTGGATATCGATCTTTTACTTAGACCAACGCAGAGCAGATTACGTTTGACGACAATAGGGTGTATATTATAAAGAATAACTGGAGGATTGACGGAAGTTAACTTTGAGGCACATAATCCTCTGAAAGCAATGTACTAGGAAAGGCGAACATACATGCATAAATAAATCCGCCCATGCAATGGGGGACATAAGGTAGAAAAGAGAAGGGAGTACAGTGGAGAAGAAAAGGGATAAGAAAAGGCACATGCAAAGAGGAGTGCTGAAAGTGAGGGAAGATAAGTAGAGAAGGGACAAGACAAGAGAAAGAGCAGAAAATGTCTTCGGGTACGACAAAGTTTTACTCTCCCGCCATTTTATCGGCAAAAGAATGGAAACTTCTTCGAAGGGCGGAATATATGAAACGAGACGGTATAATTCTCGGAACAACTACTTCCGCCCCTCGCCACCGAAAATTCTTTGGACCTTCTCAGCATTCTTCCATCGACGGTATTCATTGCATCATCCTATTTCTTCTGCACATCATAACCGATTCATTGCCCTGTCCAAAATAACTTCGGAGCCGAAGTTCTCATCCTGACCGCCAATGTTTACCTTCCTCTCCTTTCAGACATGTATTCCCCCTTCTCTCTCTTCCATAAAACCTTCCAATTTCAAGATGTTTACTTCTTCTATTTGCTCAACCTAAGGAGGCACACGTTAGAAAGTGAACGCAATAAACACGCTTCCTCACCTGAACTTCACGGCGGAGACGGCGGATGTTATCTCGTACGGAATTCGCGCATTTCAGCCCCTTGATTTAGATTTTTAAAGAAATCAGAAGGAGCTCCCGATAGCCAAGTG
Organism: Ladona fulva; assembly: GCA_000376725.2. Classification (NCBI taxonomy): domain Eukaryota; kingdom Metazoa; phylum Arthropoda; class Insecta; order Odonata; family Libellulidae; genus Ladona; species Ladona fulva. The sequence goes on from KZ309052.1 coordinate 579,993, forward strand.
GGCAACGCGTTCGACTTCAGCAGTGAAAGCGGTCCCGGGTTCGATTCCCGGTGGGGCCTACGAGCGAAATGACCTAAGCTGTCGAAGCACTTTTAACAATATTACTACACTAGAAATCAGAGACATGTGGCATCATATAGAGCTGGAGACCGTTTGGTTAATACAACTATTTCTTGGTGTCCTAATTTAATTAAAATTACTGTAATCTGCAGTAATTTTGGAATAATGAACCGGTGTGAACTAGGAATCATAATCGAGTAGATATTTTACGTATTCATCTACACACAATGCACGTGTATGAAGCCCATATTTAGGTATTCATCTTGACTAAATATGTGAAGTATGTAAACATTATTTGTTAACTTCTATATGTCTGAATCAAATGAAAGTAAAAAATGATAGTAAAATTGATTTAAACACTTACATAAAAAATTGGATTTGGAACTTTGGATTGATTTTGAGATATTCGGATAAGAACCCTGGACCTTTAATCTTGGAATCGAATACGCTCTACGCCACTGTTCAGGTGGTCGGGTGATGCAGTGGTAGCTTATCCGATTTCAAGTCAATTATAAAATTTATATTGTTATTACTTTTGATTCATTTTGAAAATAACTTCTTATATTATATGCATTCAGTTGCTTTTAGGTTGTTGACTTAACTACATTAACATATACTATGATTTTGATTATATTAGTTGTCCATTTTATTGATTTGATTCATATTAATTTTACTTTTTAACATTATATGCTCTCTATTCGCGCAGTTTATTCAAGGGGTTTCGGTTTTCTTTAGTTGAGAAGATATTTTTCCCCCAAGAATCCCATCTGTTAGTGTTTCTGTTGTATTAGGTATATCTTCTTACTCTAAATCTTAAGTTAACTACTCATGCATTGACAATTGAAGTAGTTTGAAGAGGGACCTAACCTCGTCTTAATAGAGAGTTATTTCAATCATTCATTCATGTAAATCAAAGCCAAGATTTCAGCGGAAACATTTATATAACCCTAAATCACCTTTTACAACCCAACTGATGACTTTCTGAACAAAATCTGAATCAAAAACACAAAGTTTACTTCCTTTTCTACGCTTATATCAAGCAAGCTCTTCCGTTGCGTGAAAATATTTCAAATTTACTTGTTAAAAGTATCATTAAATTAAACAAAATGATATAACATTTAGTGATATTAATAATTTGGATCGGTCTGAATTAGTGGAGTTGGAAATGTAATAAAATCACAAATGCCAGAATAATTTGTTTTTGCGGTCATCGGAGTAGCCAACGCCGCGGCGGAATACGGGAGACTTGCATCTGATTCTATTAAATCAGGAGAAAGGAGAACGATTTGTCTCCTCTTTACAATAAATTTGAAAAAAAAAGGTCTGAGTATTCCGTTAGCCACGAAATAATTACATAGAAACTGGATCGGAGATCTGACGAAAACAAGCTCTTAGAAGTTTGGAGGTGATTAATCATGAAGCAGTTCCTAGTGCTTGATGAATCGCCATTTAGGAGGCGACAGTCTCCAAGAAGTTTGTTTTAATGCTGATTATAAGGGTTCTAAGATGAAAATATTGCGTCTCTTTCTCCTCTTTCTCGCTCAAGATCTTTTTCGTCTTCACTTCTTGTCCTCCCCCACTCTCCTCATTACTGAGATGGATCGCTCAAAGATTACGTAATAATACTAATGCGAGAGAAATCAAGCCGCAGAAAAGTCGCAGTTCACAGTAAATGCAGATGAAAGATTCTATAATCTAGGTCAAGCCTATTCTTCTTTATCAGATTTTTACTATCTTTTCGAGAGACGATTCCTCAATGGCCTTTTTAGCGGCGCAAAGAATTCCTTTGAAATATTCCCTCCGTCAAACGATACGAAATCTGGGCCTTCGAAACGAAAAGAAAAGTCGGTTAAAAATAGAACATCTTCAAAGGGATGAATTCACGAAGTGAAAATTGAAGCCATAGGATGTAAAATTTCAATAAATGAATGCAATTCTTCTTCAACTACATTATGCCTAAGCGAACAAATGGCAATTATCTTAAAGGGATTTCCCACCTTGTATGTAATCATAGTTCTAAAGCTGTTTAAGATAACTTGAAGATATGTAACTATTGGTGAAAAGGTACGGACTATCTGCAGCACTTTTTTCAAATCCCATTGAGGATTACATACATTTCCCATTGAGGATTACATACATGAGCTTCGAATGTCAATGGCCGCTATTTTCTATCGAATAAAATAGCCAATGGATTATTTAATGCTTTGAGTACCAGCGAATTTTGCAGGAACTGTGCTAAAATTGCCAAGGCATTTTTGCTGATATTGCAGTACTTTAGAAAAAAATTATGAATTGCAAATAAATGAAGTTACATACACAGAAACATAAGGAAATCTTTATTCCTTTTGTTTTCATCTTTGATATATATTGTTTGCTGATTGTGTCAGCATTATCGCATCTAATAATGACACAGATCGGCATTTTGGCCAAAGACGGAAAGAGCGCGATCGCGCTCCCCGGCACTCTAAGGTTAAAAAAAAATCATACCCTCGCCACAGCCTTTAGCAACGTTTTGTTTTTATTTCTTCATCGACCGCTGCGTGGATTATTGCACAAATCTCGCAAATCTACAATTTTAACGCGCACTCAGGCAAACAGAGAGATAGAGGGGAAGTAGTGGGGTTAACGTGAGTTTCAAAAATGAGCCAAACATGGGGAACGTGTAAAAAGGACCATAAAAACAACTCCTTTGTCAAACACCCTAACTTTTTTAGGCCAATCGGACCGAAAAATAAAAACATTAGGGAACAAAATCACCAGGAAAAACAAGAAAAGATGAAGTGCCGGAAAAATTGATCCCGATAGCAATAAAAAACGCGAGATGAATAGTCAGGGGGCAATAAAAGACGCAAAGTAGAATGTGCGACGGACAGATATTAAGGGAAGGGGAATAAAAAATGGGACATCCTTGCGGAGATAGATGAGGAGAATGAATCGAAGGAATGGAAGGAAATGGCGGCGAGAGATAAAAGTGAGATTGGGGAATAAATCAATGGGGGGAGAAATGAGGGATGCAGGGTGGAGCCTAGTGGATGGGAAGGGCGCATATCTGCAAAGAGATGAGGTAACGAGCGCGGCGATTAGAAGAGATTGCTGGAGTTTATATGAGACACTAAACCCATCGGAAGGAGGCGGCGTTGCGACTCGAGAGGCTGACGCCGAAGAGCAGCGGTTGGACGGCGCCTCAGCGACGGCCTTCACCTAAGGGGAGCCAGATTATGTCGACTCGTGAAAGCCTCCTGGGAAGATACCGACGAATGACTCCGCCATTTCCTCACCTACGCATTCTTCTTTCTGCTCAAAACCATTCTCTTTCTCAACTCGGGGGAGCATGAAAACACTTCGCTTCCTCAGCGATTGCCAAGTCAACGGTTTAGCCAAATGTCGCCGTCGCAGTCCTGGAAATGGCGGATCCGAAGCAATAGGTTGAAATATTTGAGATCTCCTGGGCCTTTTGGAATTTAATCATTGGGGGGACGTGCAAAGTAATATTATTTAAGGTAATTCCGTCTTAAGTAATAGAAAGATAAGACGGGTTGGATGAAATGGAATTTAAGTCTAACAATAAGTAGCTTCAAAATAACCTTCCGAGATTTATAACATTATAATGTCTGGGAGAAAATAGAAGTGTTCGAACCTAAATGGATATCGTCATCCGTTTTGAAGTGCCCTACATTTGAACACATTATTTCAGCTCATGTCGATACGATATCTCGGTAAGATATCTGTAAAAGATGTTCGAGCGGCCAATTGTACTCATTAGTAACCAATAGCGTTATGTGTTATTTTCCCGAATATTTACTATGTATAACTGCAATTCCTTCCCACCTCCAAGGAACAATTTGCTATTATACATTTGCAGTTAAATCCCTGTCTAAAACAGTGATTATACACTTGTAAAGATATTTCACTTTTATTTTATCATTTATCCGAGAAGGTAGTGTTCTTTTGCGCCATATACCCAGAATAATTTCCATTTTCTCTCTGCATGACAATTACAATGTAACTAAAGGATCCTTAGGAAATAAAATGAACTTTTGGGAATCAAATTCAAAATAGTTTCCCAATAGTATGGTAGCTGATAGCTACGAATAACATTCATTTTTAAATGTTTAAGAATTTGAAACTGTTTCTCTAAATCAAAAATACTAGCTACCAAGCAAAGAACAAGATACCAACTTCGACAGTTTCCACGCAGGACTTGAACAAATATAAATGTTCCAACAACTCATTCACTTACAACCCTAACTTCGCTGTTACAGTAAAGTCTAACTTATGCAATCTTAACACATATTTATTGACTTAGAGATCTTAAAACAAACTGCATTGTGTTTCTACGATGCCAAAACCCCCAGGAAAACTATTCCCATCTCTGTGTAGGCCCGGGTTCGAACCCGAGAGCCCATAATACGTTTCCACAAGAGACGAACGTAAATTATTAAGAGGTAATTCTACTCTTGGTGTGTACATCCCCTGCCACACGCCGGAGAGCGGCTTGCAGGGTATCTATGTAGATGTAGGTGTACAAATTCTTTCGATGATCTTCGCTCATTTTTGGTCTAGTTTTGACAATATGCGTTTAGAGGTCACGAAAATGGTCTCTTTCATGGACAAATTTGGCTACAGATTTAAGTTATCACATAGAAAGAGAAACGGGACAAATATTACCAGAGAGCGATACATCACTGAGCGATGTACCACAGCGATATTACCACAGAAACATATATGCAGTCATTAAGAAAACTGAAATTGTTGGTTGTCGATCTTCAATCACTAAGCGAAGGACGAGCAAGCGAATGATCAGAAGATACAGCTGACAGGGATAAATTGAGTTTAATTCGCAACGATGTTCACCAATAAATGCCCTTTTAGCAATTTAAATTGATTCGATTCTCTGAGTACGCCTTTAATAGGGGTATAAATATAAAATAAGAAAGCTTTTACCTCTTCGGCAGTTCAAATGTTAACGCTTAATGACAGAAATCGTCCAAATGTTCACTCTGTAACTATGCCCAATGTAGCGAAGAAAATATTTCCTCCTCTCTCTCTCTCTAGCCATGTTCATTTCAAACGCTTATCTCCATGACGTCGGTTTTTTATTCAGCTTGGGTTCCGTCATCTGACGTCATCTCTCCGTTATCTTAGCAAAGTGGTAGAGTCTAGGTCGTTGCCCTTTGGTCCTTCAATTTTCGCCGCATCTCGGGATGTAATACATGCATCCGATATATACGACACCAGGATCGCAAGAAATTCCCAAATTTCTACATTTGATGGATTATTTACTTCCGCATGAAATGACGAATACGACGAACGAAAGTGTATTTCCCAAACGCCATGTCTCTCGCAAATTTGCCTCACTTACTTAACGTTGTTTCTCTAAGTTTACAGATCGACGTCCGGAAAAAAAGAAAAGTGACGACGCCGCTGTTCCACGTACTCCTATGTGTCGACGCAAACACGAAATGTTTTTAATATTCATGCAGAAGACGATCCCAATTTTCTCGCATGATAACGAGTGGAAACTACGACTATACTACATCTTAATAATCTCTATTAAATGTATGTCACCTATGGATATCCACGATAATTCGGCGGAAGCATTTTTAAGACAGCCTTCCTTATACTTTTAAACTAAATACGCATTTGTTTGAAAAAATTACTGTTATATATTACCCTAATTAGAATGGATTTTCACTAGGCATACATTAACCTTTAGAGTAAGGCAGAATAAGGAAAAGTCAGAGGTGATGTATCTATGATTCGAAACGATGGTCGTCCTCCAATAAATGTTGTACTTCGTAACATTTCGACTATTCCTTCCGAGAAGTCACGGCCCAAGAGGTTGATCCTACTTTCTATAATAAATGCAGAAATTAGAAATTCGTTGAACATGTCCTAGGGTATTACCCTCTCTAAAAAATAAATGGAAACGTATGGGAAAAAAGAGAACGGCTGAGAAGGAGGATCCTGGAGAGCGTTAAACGTATCTCTGGAGTTTTAATAACAATAAAAGGAATTAATAATAAATATAACAAGCTGAAGTGCCCGTTGATTCTCAACGGGAAAAATAGATGTCGGATCAAATATAGCATACCATTTGTACATAAGAGAAAATAATATCTTGCATCTTTGTTTAGTCCAATGGAACAGGTTATTGAAAACAAAAATTTACTAATCAAAGTTCGAAGCCGAAATCTACAATCAACAATAAGAATGTGAATCATTATGGAATTTTCCTCTTATTATTAACATGTCTCAAAGTAATGTGTAAGTATGCAAGATTTTCAACTTCCGATTCTGGTAACTTTAATCGTATAATTGTCAAGAGTCCGAAATGATAAATAAAAAGTTACTCCTCCATCTCCACTAATTTATTACGGTGCTACGCATGTTTGTTGCCCCTGTAATTCATCACTACAAATTGTTCGTGACTGATGTAATTACAATCTCTGAAAATTTTCATCCTCTTCATGTCGTAATTTGCTTTTACATGGGCCAAATACAAATGCATACTTATGGGAAAATGCCTGAACTCGGAATCAACAATCGCATTGGTCGTCAGGGGGACGGGTTGTTTACAACCTCAAAATTTAACAAAGTATTCGCATATTTTATTCTATTATATTTTATGAAATACATTGAATACATAAAAAAATGTATTTTTTTATGTATTCAATGTATTTCTTATGTATCCTATAGAAAGAGGGCATTTTTATGCCCGTTTATTAAATCTATTCTATTCTATTCTATATTTTATCTAAATTCTCGCAATTTCGAAACAAAAGCTTTATTCTTCGACAATGATAAGAATCTGTATTCAATTTCCCTTTTTTTGGTACTTATCTCGATCTTATGCGACTATTCCTTCTAATTTAATTTTGCAAAAGAAATAAAGCCTGTACCCGATAAAATCGAACTTTACATGCATTTCTTATGGAAATCCATCTGAAGATCTTGGTTCAAACCCAGCAAATATTGCGAATGAAAGGTTGACAGTGCTTCTTTCCGGCTCACAGAGAATACGTATGCAAAGATTGACGCAAATCGGACAAACGGTGTGGACTCCAATCGTGAACAAACAAACCCACTAACACACAAACCCACAGAATTTCTGCTTTGTATATATATAGATAGAAGATGATATAAGGAGTTGAAAAATTCCTTAGTAGAGAGGACATCAACTAATATCACTAATAATGAACTAATAACAACTAATAATGAAATATCTCTTTATATAGACGATTCTCCGGATATATAAAGATATATAGATATATATACATATATGATACTAAAGGCGAGGCAGAAGGAAGTGCCTCACGGAGCCGCCGATTTTTTTGCCGTAAAGTCCCGGGTTTGGACATCTAGGAAAAAGCGAACTTCCATTCTACGCATCATGGGTTCGATTCTAGGGGGCCCCAAAAACGACCATTTTCCCATAAGAATGCACTGAGCGCATTTTCAAAAATTTATTTAGCGTACTTATCGTGAGGATAGAACGTTGAAATTTACGGAATCAATAGAAAATGATTTTATATTCAGTTTCCTGCAAGTGCTTTATCCCTAATAGCCCCCGGTTCGATGCTAGAGTGCAGAATTTTCAAAAAAACATTTCGGGTATTTCTAAGTAAGATAGAACGTTCAAGCTTACGTCATCGATAGATAGCAGATATCTCTATAGTACACCTAGAGGATTTTACCCTGAGGGTCCTTAGTTCGATGCAAGGACATTTTTTCTGTCTGAAGTTCATGAATTCATTTAGGGTATTTTCCGTTCAGATAGAAACATGCATTTCACGGTGTTGTTAGAATAGACGATTGTCTATCATTTGCCGTAAAGAGAAGAGTTCCAGCTGGAACTTAGAAATAGGTTTTCAGCACTTTAAGAAGTAGAACTGGAAGTCATGGAAGTCGTGAAGGCAGCGGCAGAAGAAGTAGCAAGTACACCAAAAGGACCAATGGATAAGAAGTTCAGCGATAGAACGAGGAAAATGATGAAACAGCGAAAGCAACTGAAGCACTCAGACTTGCCAAAGGAAAATATCGAATATGTCGAGCTATGC
>KZ309053.1:0-42512 GCA_000376725.2 Ladona fulva
TTTCTATCAATGTGGCTTAGCATTTATGAAATTTAAACCACACTATTCAACGGAAAAACTTAAAATTCAAAATAGTATCGTGGAATATCAAATTTGTAGAAAGATTAATTTTGTTTCCATGGTATCTCTTTCGGGATTCCACCGCAATGGACGCTGCAGCAGCGACGACGTTTCGCCTACGTTGCAGTAGCCTTCTTCAGGTCGAACATTAATTTTGGTTAATTTATATTTTCTTATAAATAATAATGAAAAGAGCACGAGCATAGTTATTAATTGTACGGATTATATTGTGGTTTTGCTACTGTGTTATATTGTGGTTTTGACCTTTCAGGTCATCATCAGGTGCTGATGGGCCGAATCAGGAGATTCTATTATATTTTCTTGGTGTTATTTACTCCATTTCGCCTTACATTTCGTCATATAATTTAGCACCGATATTTATTTAATTCTACAGCAAAAATCACACCAAACGATAGAAAATAAGGACGTTTATTATAATAAACGCATTTAATTGAAGTTTAATGAGATTGTGAATGTGAGAATACGTGGAAGCTTTAGTCAATTTCGCCTCTAATTGTTTATTATATCTATTATAATTATATTTCGGAAACGTTTCTCAGTTCGTAAACAGTGGTTGCAAAGTTTCTCCCTCTCGGATCTTCCAAGTTTGTGAAACAACGCTCTCAAAAATAAATTATTAATTCTCGGGAAAACTTCAAAGCTTTCCCGAAGTTTTCTTTCTTTAAAACCAAAATCAGAGCTTTTTCTAAACTGTCACCAGTCAAAACAGCAATTGGATTTAGAATATCTGAAAGTGGTGGTGAATCATGTCGGGAGAAATTTCTCTCAAAAGACCGACGAATGACGCACCTATCCACCGGAAAAGCACTCATTATTATTTTTTAGGAAAACATCAAAGGAAACTACACCGATTTCTGTTTTAACGCAGTCATTAGACGCATATTAAATCATGAATTACTTTTGACTTTGTCAAATCTGTCAAAATCACTTGACTCTCTCCTAATGAACTCTCATCTGAAGAGGTAGTTGACTAATTCGTTAAATGATATCAGAAATGTTGTGAACTGTATCAAAGCGGAGTATTTCTTCTTGCGTTTACAAACCTATCTAATCACGGTCTCTAATCGAGGAATAACTGTTCTTCGGTAAGAATCTTTAATACACGCACGTAGTCTCAGTCTTTGTTGCTGCCTCTCAGCAATATTTAAAAAATGTATTGATTTTTGTGATTCAGCATTTGCACCAAGTTTGCGACGAAGTTGTCGTCTATTCGATTACTTAAGAGATATTGTTACTCGTATAGATATTGCTCACTCATGTCTTTCTGTGCCTATATAAAGCTACAATACATCTTTTTTCCCTGATTCGAAGTTTTATTTTTTCTAATCGCAAATACAAGTGACATTTTCCTAAAATAAATAGGGTGTTACACTACACAGTGGCTAAATTACATATTTCAGAAGTACATAAAATGCTAAATTCACCATTATGGTCACCCTAATCCATATTAGATTATATTAAGTTTATGTGCTATGTATTTGCGACAACGGTTACTACAAATATTAGTGTCCATTTGTTATTTTAGCAATAATCATTTAGAGCATAATAAGGAAATACAAAACAAATAACATAAGAAATTAAAATATAGCAAACTCTCATAAAATACATTTCAGTAACAACATTCAAGTAAATAATAATAAAATACAATGTATATAAACATTTTTGAAACATAAATTAGGGAATCAATAGTATCCAATAACAACATCTACAACATAAATTAGTGTAAATTTCTATCTTACTTACGTGACGGAAATAATTCACAATTACCGTAGTTGGTTTTTGAACCATAATTAGTTGATCCTTAGCAGTAAAATTACTGCGAGAATTTGTGATATGTAGTAAAATAAATATTCGCAATTGTCAATAGTAATAGCGTGTTACTGACAATTGTTTTGCATAAAGCGAAATCGACTGTGTAGGCGCCAGTATTGTTGTAAGTATTTCGAAAATTTCCATAAACTTCACTAATTATTATATTATTCTTGCCTGGACATTTTATTTCTCCTGAAGAATTCGAGAGTTGCACTAAAATCCCACTATTTGGCGAAAGTGAAATAGCGTACGAATCTCAGGAGGCTTTTTTGATGAAATCTGCCTTCCCACTTATTGCAAATTTGTCAAGTTTTTCCATGTCCCAGGTTCATTTCCAGCTTCGAAGAAAATATTTAAAAAGGCCTCGGTAATTAATTTTTTTGGGGCTCTTATCCGTTATGCTCTATCTTTTCGCTTTTTGTTCCAAAAAGCCGTGAAATTATCTTTTCCAAGCATCTATATATATTTTAGAAATTTTGCGTGGTCCAGAATAATAGGAAATCGAATGGTCAAATCTACATGAAACATTTTTTAAAATACTAGCGATAATGTGAGTTGCTCTTGCCCTTTTCGTCGGGCTCTCGTTCACTTCGTATTACTTTTGCCAAAAACCAAGCCAAATTGGCTTTGGCGATATTCGTTCTATCTTTTAACACGAATGTTCACTCGAGTAGAAAAACTTTTCAAAATCCGAGCAGAGCAGATTTTACTCTATTTTTCTTTCTCAAGATTTCCTCTTTAACTGCCACGTGAAATGGTTGGAAGTTTTCTTTTACGATCCCCTCCGAGTAATTTTTCACCGAGTTACCCTCCCTTCGTATTTCTCTTTAAAATTGTGGTTATTGGGCGGTTGAAGGTTTTTGTCGGTGTAGAGGAGATAAGAACAACATCGCTCTCCGTATCTGTGTCATCTGTTTTTTGATTTATGGAAGTGACATTCACCCCTCCTCGATAATTACGTTCGTCTTTGTTTGTGAGAGGATACTTTAGCCAATAGAACTATAAAATGGCTCAGTATCTATACATTTTGAAGAAATTGTTCGAAAAAGACCGATTTTAAAGGGAGACTGATTGTGCTCAGTTGGTGTACTTAAATTGGAGTAATGAAATCGGAAAGCTCTTCTGATAATAATAATAATTATTATTATATTTAAAATAATAACTTGTTTAATCGAAACAGCAATATGATCCCAATTACACCCTTTTTCATATTTTTTATTATTAGTAAAAACCATATTAAATATGATGACTTTAATTATTCATTCGCAAGTCCTTTAATAATGTCTTGTGGGTGAACGGTTGGAATAGATTGGTTTAAGGGGAATTTGATCTCTAAGATCCCTATTCCTTTTAGGGCGACCTCTTCTTGAATTAAAAATATACGGTAGGTTTGGTTGCTTTGTCGATAAATAAATCAGCCATGTTGGATTGGAATTCATCTTCGAGGACTAGATTGATTCTTAATATTATTATTCCAATGTGGAGCGTATAAAAATAATAAGTATCGATTCCCCAACTTCCAATCAGAAGAAAAAGCGCTTTAGAAAGGGTCCAAGAAAAGCGATCTCTTCTCTTGATTCGAAGGCTTAATTAACGGAAGAGTATAAACTCTTAATTGCATTACTTACTCCTTAACTTCGACTTCGGGGCTCTTCTATGAGATAATAAATTCAAATTCCCAGACTCTCAGCTAAACTTTCGTAGTCAACGGGTAAGTAAATCCGATTCTCTGCTTAACGTTTCTCCACAATGTCATAAATAGAAATTCTCGTTTACACACTGTGTAAACGAGCATTCTGTGCTCAACCAACAGATCAGGGCTCTTATCCTCGCTGCTGACACTTTTTTGCGCCCTCCTTAACTTCGAGGAATATAAAACCCTTTTGGTCCTCAACTTCCCTCCAGAAGCCTCCTTATCCTTCACAGACCCCTTCATCATCTCAATCCTTTTTCGTATTTCATGACATCCATCTCCTCTAGCATTTTCTTTCTTCTACGCAGGGTCATAGGTTCGAATACTTTCAGGTTCATCTCTGGCCAATCCTTATTCGTATCTGCAGACGCTCTTCTGTATTTTGATTCCTCGTAATCCAGAGCCCAGCAAAGGGAACTATGATTTATTAGATTTTCGTTATGATTAATAGGTCCCGTATTCAGACGGGGTAAAGCGTAAGTAAGGCTTTTCCATCCGTTGCGATATGTCTCGCTGTCTAATAGAGGCACTTCATTTGCGAATTACAGCGAATGGCACCGCCGTATCGAAAATCGGGAGATCTTCGCTTAGAAGAGCTCTAATTACGCCAGAATGTTCAAATGTACGATGCGTAAGAATATGCATTTATCATTTCTCGCTAGGGTTTTCGAAGCCCTACAGAAGTGACAATATTACATGATTAATGTCGCAGAGACTGGGCCGAATGCAACATAAGATTTCAGTGTCCATTTATTTCTTGAATCCGATTTAAAAGAAGTAAAGAAAATAAAGTACGCTGAATCTTGGAAGTCCCAGACGATGCGCTTCATTTATCTTTCCTGGTCCATCCATGTGTATGCTTCCTTTGCTTCGTTTTGCATCATTTACATTTTAATGTTTTACTCTCAGTAATATTCTGCGAAGTTTTTCTTAACAACGTCAAATTTCATACAATGGTTATTAACACTTCGGTGAAGTGATGGAATCCCAAATGCGCGGGGAAGTGTCATATTTACAGCTTCATGCAAAGGAATTTTTCCGTGTCTTTTTCGGGGATAATGCTTATCCAAAACTTCTGGCATCTTCAATAAATTATGAAAATGAGCAAACAATTTCCATTATTTTCTATTAAATTTAATTATATATTACTAAGGACCAGGAGCGCTTCGGGTGAAGTTTTGAATTCTCACTCATTGAAAGTAGAATTATCAAAACGCTTCAAAAAGTTTGCCCTTAGGAATAAAAATTTCCGATTTAACTCAGTTCGAGTGGTCTTTGAATTTTCTCTGATAACTTTCGATTGCGTTCAATTTCCACTCCTCTTTCTGTATTCTTTTCGTTCACTTCTTCACGAGCCAAAGGATTCCTGGATTTTTTTTCTAAAATTCATTCCCTTCACTCTCCCTTTGCATTCCCTTTCACTTTACTCTGAATATTAATTCCAATTTCTTGTAAGCCTTTCTCCTTCCACTTTTTCTCCCCCTTTGCTTTTTCTTAATTTTCCTTTCATTTAATTAGTTTATTTATTAAATTCCTTCGATACGGATGAATATTTTTATTGCGGTTCTTCCGAAATTTTAGCGTTCTTCTATTTAGGCTTTTTCGAACGCCTATGTTATGTTTTCTGAATTCCTTCCTTTTCATTCGGATGTATTGTTCCACGAAACTCGGTTTTTCTAAATAAGGTGTTAAACCAGTTAACGGTGTTACCAAAAACGTAAATGCGAAGTTAGAATGTTTTCCTCGAAAACAAAGCATTGGTATCTCCATAATATGAGACACTAACCAACATTCCAAGATGACGTTAATGTTTAAAAATACTAATGAATAAATGGAGAATATTTGTATAAGCGTGATTCTTTGTGATTATTCTCTTCGGCTGGTAAATTTTTTATAAACGTGCGGAGTTTCGCTTCGCATCTTAACTGTTTCGTTTAATATCATTCGTTATAATAAATAATTTAGAATAAGAAATGTATCGCATGTTTCTCATGTGGCTAATTAATGGAGCGAGGTATCACAGCCAAACTTCACGCCAAAAGAAATAATTTCAAAGATAATTGAAGTGAATTTAGGTGTCTTGGAAAATTTGATCCGTTTCTCGCGTAATTCTTCCTTTCATACCAACTGATGGTGCAGATTGATTAGAATGCGTTCAGATTGTAACTATTTGATCCATTTCTCCGGTCCTGTGAGACGCTATTTCATTTTGCAATGACTAACCGACGCCTTTTTTCTCTTTTGCCCCAAAATATCGCCGTCCCCTTGTGTTTCACTTTCTTCTCCGTCCGTTATTCTTGCGCCGTTGGTGGCGGAATTTCGGGTTGCACTGCATCTACGTGACCGGAATTTATGCCGCTGTGTTCTCCACCGCTTCACCGGTGAGCTCCTTCCCTAAGACATGCTGTCCTCTTCCAAGCGTGACATTCAATTTCGGTCGCAACCATCCTTTCCGCATTTAACGATCTCAATTAAAAGGGCGACGATTCCGATAAAGAACTTCCATCGCCATTCGTTACCACAGAAATGTTTTCTATTCCTCGGTCTATCCTAAATTGACAACTCGGTCGTCCTCGCTTTGAGCACATCCTAAATTAGGTTTTAGATTGGTTTTCAATGAAGTGTTTTTATTACTTCGCTGACTGTCATATTGGTTCTCTTTTATCCTCGGAGCTGTTTTTTCAATACTCGGATGCAATACCCATAAAGGATGATGTATTAATTTATTATTCATTGTAGTTACGATGAGGTTTTTCCTTCAAAAATATGTATTCGATGCAATCTCAAAGGTAAGGCTGTTACGTTAACCCAATTCAAGGCTCGTTGGAGTTATTTACTGTGAAGGACTGTGAGTGGCATTAATCGAAAAAGAGATCTTTCGGCTCCCTTAAGCTTGGAAATATCTGAAATTAGATTTTGGCTGCATCAATATGCAGTGATACTGCTCAGATCTTCCATTTTTCATTCATTTAAACGTCGATTGTACTGCACTATTTAATGAAATTTACCAAATGGCGTATGAAGGTATATATCTTGATCAACGACACTAAACCAAGGGATTATTCCAAAGGAGGAACTACGTTGTACTCAAATTTAAGATTAAAAATCAGTTTATTAAATTTGAATACTTCGACACAGGTAAGCTGTTCCTAATCAGTTAATTTCACATTTTTCTCTGACATAAATGTGCATTTTAAATAGCACTAAGAAGAAATAAGATCGTAGCCTAATATGATCACTTACTTTAGGGTAGAACGGTAGGATTGCATTTACTTTGGAATTGGAGTCGGAAGAATTTATTCTCCAATTCCAAAGTAAATGCAGTCCTACCGTTCTAGGTTAAAGTAAGTGATCATATTACGCTACAATCTCATTTCTTCTTAGTGCTATTTAAAATGCACATTTATGTCAGAGAAAAATGTGAAGTTAACTGAAGGTATCGTTTTATTTTCTTGGATATTGTCGAAAGAATGATAAATAGGTCAACAATAACAGTAATAAAATGTTTCACCCCTGCGTTTTATGGGGATCTCAGAGTAAGCATTTCCAGCATAATCTGGAGTTCGGCATAGTTTTGGTTCGGGGATATGATTCTTTTTTCGGTATACGAGGAAGTAAATATTGCCAACGATATTTTTCTTTATAAGTGAAAGAATCCCGCTCGCGAATCCAAACTCCTTTGTCGCTGAAATCCCATGAAAGATTAAACTCCACGCTGAGTTGATTCCAAACCGAATGATCGATCATAAACCAAGCGAGCGTCAGATGGAATCTTATACCGAATCCCTGGGCCGGAAAATTCGCTTTGCTACGCATCTTCACGTGATTCCGATAAATATGGAGAACGGGATAAAGCACGCGGATATACGTCTTCATGCCCAAATACTCCCTCCAATTTCCCGCGAGTGAATTACTGAGATTGGATATTTTTATTTATCCAGAAAAAGGATAAAACCCTTCCATAATTTCGGTATCAAATGTGATTTATGGAGCCAAAGATTCTCAGTTTTTTTCATAATTTACGCGACAGGAAAAATATCTCGGATTTTTTTCCGAGAACACGAGTGCGATAACTGCACACGCGTCATGACAGTTTTTGCTGATAACAAGTACATTGCAAGTAATAAGCACGTTATAACGATCAATTTACGATTTATTCATGGACAGGAATTAATCGATTTAGAGAGTAGATATTTTTCAAACGTTTTTTAGAAATTGAAAATTCCTTCAGTATATGGAAATTATATCTCATGGAACGGAAGTCATGATAGCGATTTTAAAGATGGCTTATTATGGAAACGTAATTTAATGAAAGTTAATGGTAACAAAAATCTGAAATTTAAGAAGAAATTCGATACGTATGTAACAAGTCAGTTTCTTCAGATTAGGAAATGCAGAAATGATGATACCATTATAAAATTTCAGCCTTAGCTAAGCTTTCATTTGCTTTTAATTGGGCCGATAGATGATGTAGGCAAGTAGTTGTAATGTTAGAATAAAATTTACTTTCACTAAATTTTACTAACTTTACAAATTCGGGTTATAATGCGTTTGGCCACGAGTTTTGCTTCTCGGCCAATATATTTCAATATACACAAAAAGTCATCCATCTTATAATTCTATCTTATCAAGTGGAAGTAGAGAAAGCTTCAGTCGAAAAACTGTTTAACATTCGTATATCGTTGGGATTTCCTCCGATCGCAGTCGAACCATATTAGTATACGTTTCTCTGGCTTCCATATCCTCCTCCATTCAATCTTCTTCACTTACAGATTGTTAACCTTTTTCCCATTCACGTTCGCGTGATTGAAACTCTGCTATATTGGTACCACTTCAGGTTTCATTAAAATTTGCAGAGGTCTTCAAGGGTTTCACGAGGGCTAAAGCAGGGAAAAATATACCGTTGTGCGCAACTCATAATTTATGAATGACGACTAATAGCCCAGATAATTGATTAAATTAAGTGCTCTCCACTTTAACTCTTTAAATTATGTTTTAAACTACTGACTAGTCTTTAATGGACTTCTGCTAGCTATTTTTCAATGAAATTTTATTGCCATCTTCAGGATGTGATTCATTTCTGAAGATTTAAGGGTTATTTCGATTAAATTGGGATTAATGAATACCCGGCCAACGCGGGTAATCGGTTAGTTAATTCATACGGTTTCTTCAACAGCTTCTTTCCGAACCCCCGCTTGGAGTAAACTCGGAATGTGGAATGTCCTTCATCGTAAGCCGTCGTTTGTTTCTTTCTCAACCCCTGCCAGATGGCGTAAGAGTCATAAAGCATTTCTGCATGCTTTCATTCACAGCAATCGTTTTTTCCTTCGCTTTATTTACCCTTTGGATCCACTCCTCCCCTTCGGAGGAATGCGCGTCACCAGTCTTTGCTGTCAGAGGGATTTGAGACCGCCCTCAATGTGATTCGAACCCTTTCGCTCGGGTCACGACTCTGGCAGAGTGACAGAAATGTGCAGGTTTGAAGGTCGAGGAGAGAGATTAACAAGTGTCGAGCTTTACGTTACAGAGCTCATTAATTGGGAAGCAGTATTACTAAGTAGTTTTCAGTTCTAAAAAATCCGTTGTTTTATTTAAAGGATTACAACCGCATTTCGGGCAAATAACTACCTTGTATTAATTAGTGTAATTATAAACACTTTTTGCGCGTCACTTTTGTACTTTTTGAATCCTGGTCTAATTGTATATATCAATTAGTTGGTGAATTATTTCTCTTAAGATATTCACCAGAAGCTCTTTAACAATGAGCTACTTCATTTTCTATCATAGTATTTTTCTAGAGTAACTTTGAGAGAAATTTTTGCCAAACTTATTTATATTATATATATTTAATGAATACGACTAGTAAATAGGCCAAATGCTTGTCAGTTTGAGGGGAATATAAAAAATAAAATCCTGTCTCGTGTTCATCCAATTCGAGAGGGAAACCTCCCGAGGGCAGTGCGTCTTACAATTCTATCATAAAATATGCAACTTCAGTTCACAAGGATATTCGTTATTATGTATGAATAGAAATTTCATATTATCACATTTACTATGTACTCTTAAGATCTTCTGTAGCATTACCTAATGTGGCTAGCTATGGAGAGATCAATTCTTTTTTCAGCAAAATAATGGGCATAATCCGTACGTTATATTGAACAATAGTTTAAAATTCTTTTGCGCTCGATGTCTACAAAATATTCAAATTGACTGTAATTATTGACAGATAGCGTTGAAGAACATTTTAATCATATTTCCTTCGTTTTACAAAAATCAAGTAAATTTGGTCAATCACGCAAAGCAAAATTAAACGAGAAAGATTTTACAAATGATTTCACGTCTGCTTTCCGCTCTACATTATGGGCTCACAGTCGTTCCTTTCCCAGCTGCATCAAACTTTCGGTCTTTTCCATTCTTTCGACGCTGAAAAGGGTCTCATATCTTTTACATTCCGTCTTCTCCGAAAAGTTCCCTTCGCGATTCTGCTTGCTTCTCCTTTAATCTTGGATTTCTTTTATCTCTTTCGAGGGAATGCAGGTGGTACTGAGTTACTGTACGTACAGGGAATGAAACTGAGACTACCTACACGAAAGGGCAGGTGGAAATGGTGCAAATGGTCCGTTCGCTAGCTGAGTTAAATACCTTTCCACTTTTCCTGCACTTTTAATTGTACTTCTTCGACCTATTGACATCCTTCATTGCGAGGGATGTTGGGAGATTCAGTCAAACCTTGTGCAAGTTTCAGAATCATCACTAAAACGAGTAAGAAATAAGTTACTCTAAATAAGTCTGTGTTTTATTTCCTAACTTTTACATTATTCTTATGTATTGATTTTTTGACCATCTATTCATATATCAGGATAAAGAACAGAATTAACCCTTTCGAATGATTTTGATAGAATTATAAAATCGTGCGATGACTGACAATTTTTCAGTGGACAAATGTTCAGTAATTAACTTTTTCGAAAGAAAATCTATTGCCAATGATTATTCGTACAGCCTCCGAGGGAAAACTTTATCAACGGTAGAATCGGTGAAATATCTTGGAGTAACCCTCACAAATAACTTATCATGGAGCACCCACATCCGTAGTATATGTGGACGAGCACTTAAGAAATTCGGAGATTCGTGAAGAGAATAGTCGGTCTTCAGAGCGAAGAAGAAGTCCGTGAGCGATATTACGGCGTGTTGGTCAGGCCTCGGCTTGAGTATGCACGCAATGTGCCGACAAGTGCTGCGTTCGGCAATTAGAAGAGATGCAGGCGATGAGTAATCGATTAGGGAAATAGAGCCATGCACACACGCCGAGGCTTGCAGCGTACATATGTAGATACAATATCGATTGACACCGTGCGAACTATCCTTCCACGCTAAAAATGATTAAACGGCTGCGTGAATTCGTACGCAAATATTTCTAACCGATTCAATCATTTTATAAATATCTGCGTCAGAATCAGACAAATGGCTCACTTTTGCTATCGTGAATGTAAAATACGAAATATGCTTCTCATATACATTGGAAGTTTACTACTAATTAGTGGCTATTCTTCATCTACGCATTCCATCAGATATGCCTGGTATGATAAAAAAGCGGAATTTTTAAATTTCCCGGACTGTATAATTCACAGTCCGTGGACATGTGTACAATGACTGTACACATGTCCCTAACGTACATCGTTAAGGGCAGCCATTTTGAAAGCTTAGTCTATTGTTGGCAGTCAAATAGGTTACACGGGTTTAGCTCCTTCAGCGATTCTGTCTTGATCTACTCAATGTTGCCAAAACGTCGTCCTTTAAAGGTTTTCTCAGTTTTCGGAATAGGAAGAAATCACAGGAGCCATGTCCGGTGAATACGGTGGTTGAGGCATCTCAATGGTGTTGGTTTTTGCCAAAAATTCGCTGGAACAGGAAAAAGTTTCCATTACTTTTATCGAACAGATCCTCTTCTCTTGATAACCCCAAACTAAAAACATTAGAACACTAGAACATGAGTTAGACAAATAGCCGTTGTCTACGAGCAAACTAACCGTCGAAGAATTTCCACCAGCGGGGATCTGGGTTTGCAAGTATTGTTCTCAATACGAATTTCGACAACTATGTCGCCATTTTCGGGAGAGAAGAATAACTAAGTGTGGTGGGAGTGGGGGAGAGGTATTTATGTCTTTTGTGGTGTGACGTCAATGAGGTATAAAAAAACAGACGAAGGTATTGGTCCGGTGTCGCTACACATAACACATAACACACATTATATTCATATTAGCATGAATGAAAAGGCTTTCGTATACGTCGAGTTTTGAGGACTTTTGTACTGATCTTATGAGTTTTAGGTTGTCTTTGTTAATTTTGTGATTGTTTTCTTGAATGTGTTGAAAAGAAAAGAAAACTGAAGAAAAGCTCAGCTCCAGGGGTAGACAAAATCACAAACCAGATACTAAAACAACTACCCAGAAATATAATCAGTAAGTTGGCTGGTCTATTCAATGCCTGTTTAGTTAATGGCTACTTTCCTACAGCATGGAAAACAGCAATGATAAAAGGAATTCCAAAACCAGGCAAAGACCCTTCCTTGACAACTACCGTCCAACCAGTTTGTTGCTTACCATGAGAAAATTCTTGCAAAAAGTAATCTTGTGCCATCTGAAACCCATCCTCAAAACGAATAACATTATCCCAAAAGAACTAACTGGATTTACAGAAAATCTGTATACCACTCACCAAATTCTCCGTCCGACAGAATTAATGACGAAATTAATTTTCGTTCGATTTAATCAAGAGAAATCAACGATTTCTGCCTTTCTCGATTTAAAGAGAGCTTTCTACAAAGAATGGATAACAGGATTGAAATACAAAATCGCTCATCTAAGACTGCCAAGCTACCTCACCTAAACGATATTTTCATTCATTGAGAACAGATCCTTCATCGTTCAAGTCAACGCTGAAAATTCTTAAGTACTACCCATCAAAACAGGAGTTCCACAAGGAGCAATACTTTCCCCAACCCTGTTCAACATATTTACATCCGACATACCGCGTCACTTCCAATGTATGTACTCTACTCTTATACGCCGATGACACTACAATATCTAGTAGCTCAACGGATCCAAACCTAGCAAGTCTACATGTTCAGGCTCATCTGCGTCTCAAACAAAACTGGGCAGATAAATAGAAGATTGGTCTGAATCCTCAGAAATGCACACGTATGCACTTCCGTATGAACAGCAGAAAGAAAGACTCTTCATACCTTCAATGAAAAGGAGAATACATCCCTAACAATAGGACAGAGAAACTTTTAGGTACTTGATGAAAAACTGACATGGAAAAGCAATATTGACAACAGCATTCAAAAGGCAACAAGTGCAACGTTTGCTTTATCCGGAATCCTATTTACCAGATCTCAGGCTACCATAAACACCAAACTCCTAACATGTCCGTTCGTTATCACAGCTATGCTCACTTATGCATCACCCACCTGCCCTTATACATACAAAGCTGAAGCTATATAGGCTCGAAAGCGAAACCATTAAAGGAATTTTGAACGTTCCATATAAGACCGGTACTTCCGAGATACAGAAGTACCATAATATAACGCCTCTCTCTACAACTTTAAATAAAATAACCAAAAGATTCAACTAAAAATTAAATCGTATCCAAAATACTTTATTTTCCACAATCTGGGATTACGACTTCAAAACAACCATCTGTAAATACCGCCGCCCGAAAGCTCTGCTGAATGAATTACCCATGACCTAAATACTCAACCTTAATCCGAGTCAGACGCTCTCCCCTAACCCATGCTCTTCAGCATAAAAAGGGAGCTTAAAGTTCTTCATAGAAAACCGCGGATAAGACTGCGAGTCAGGAGCCATGAACAGAAGTTTCCGGCAGAAAGTGAATTTATTCGATGTCGTCGTCCGATGTATTTGGAGCATCATGCATCAGCATTTATGTTTCTTTGTATCGTGTCTCTAATCTAGGAATGCTGGGATTGTAAAAAAAACGCGCTTAATTCCGGCAATCCGTTTGAATACATCTTAGTTATTCCTATGCTTTTAATACAGCTTTTTTTATTTAAAATTGTAAAGGAATAACAAGTGTGAAAAATAGCGATATAACTGGTACTCGAACCCAGGTCTCCCACTTTCCAGGCAGGTATTCTAACCACTGAACTACCATGCCACGTCTGTTCCACACTGTTAAGAGAATGCTTTCAGCACTGATGATTTACGCAAGTTCCCTAGAAGTTATGTGTATGAATAATTATCTTCGTAAGGAACGCGATTGAAGTTCAAGCGTCGAATGCAAGGAAAGAAAGTAAAACTCCTTACAGAACATTAATCGGGCAAATACCACAAATAGAATTTTGAAAATCAGAGGAAATCCAGCATTATACAAACGAGCTCTGCGGAGAGCCTTGTTTCGGTCAAAGTCCGCTTTTTATTCTTCCACTGGAGAAGACTTTTTGGATGGCATTACGTATAGAGTGCCGT
The DNA here is from genome assembly GCA_000376725.2 of Ladona fulva. NCBI lineage: Eukaryota > Metazoa > Arthropoda > Insecta > Odonata > Libellulidae > Ladona > Ladona fulva. The sequence continues at coordinate 14,074 of KZ309053.1, forward strand.
TTGAACTCGGGTTCCATTTTGAATTAATTTGAAGCAAATGATGTTTAGGATGGTGCTATGAAATAGAGTAAACATTTAAAAAATAGAGGTAAGATATGGAGAACAAAATGTATTAATCAAGATTAAGATATACCGTAATCGATACCGCGAGTGTATCTAAGAGAAATTTCCACAGAATTACTCCAGTGACTTAAATTATTTACCAAATCTGTATAATTTTTATGGTATCCGTAACACATAGTATTGAAGATAACATGTGCTGAAATATTTTCTGGTTGGATCCATTCGCAACAGAGTCTGTTTCTAACAAAAAATAACCAAACCTTATGTCTCGCAGTAGAAGAGTATTTCGTTCCATTAATGTAGAAGATACATCTTTTCGGAAATTCCCGAAAATGAATGCATATTAGGTTCCGTAATGTGAGGAGGGTCGAATGGATCTCAGATTACATCAGTTAGAGGATGTAAAGTTGTAACGACGGTACACTAAAATGTCACGAACACTTGTGAGTTGGATTGCAGATACGAGTCAATCTCCTCGGACGTGTTTTTATTCGAAATTCCGTTCCACATTCGCTTACGTATGAATGGGATAATGGAGAAGTGGATTGCGCCATTGAGACACTTTGGACGGAGAGGATGGGTTAATAGACGTAGCCACTGTTTCGTAATGGCGGAGTGTTCCCTCGGAATTCCATAAAAAGTTTGACGTATTAATTACTCGTCGCGCTCTGGAGATGAAGAACTCCACCGAGAAACTACTTCATTACTGGTGTCCTTTTCCATATTCGATTTCCCAGCATCCTCTTCGGGAAACAAACGAGCCTCGCGTAGCGCTCTTTCATACTCCGCGCCTTCTCTCCGTCTTCCTCAACATTGAGTTCGCATATTAATTCCAGTGAGCGCAGATGCTTCGGATAAAGAACTAAATCAAATGGAAATCTAAACTAAACGATAATTGGTATTGCGACTAGTTGCGAAATTGGAAACGATGAAATCGCTTCGGGATCTCTAATTTCTCTCGTTGCACTCCGCTAAGAAATTGAATTTGCGGCGGAACGAATAGAAAGAGATCATTTTGCATCACGACTTCATCTTGGGCAAAGAGGCCTTCGTGAATTCATCGCAGAGAAGAGCAGTTTATGGAACGACGTGAGGGAACACGAAAAATGGGGGAAAGATGGAGTATTTGAAGGAAGGATAATATAGAGCGGATTTATAATTACTAGGCGTCAGCTGAGCGCCTCATCCACAATTAGACAGTGGTAATAGATTATCAATAACAAAATTTTCTGTTCTTTTCTCGCTTCAAAAAGAACTTAAAGTGTTGAGTAATTCCACACAATACATTTATAGAATATAGTACGTTGCTTATGTCATCGTATAAGTCCATCCGTCATCCATTTTAATTTATAGAAATACATTCACATTCAAAACTTGTTTATTTATTCTCGCATTAGTGAAGCGACTGAGGTTTCTATGGGAAATTTATTTGTTTATTGTTTAAGAAAATTGGAATTTTACTCATAATTCTTAGTGGGGGGCCTCAATCTAATCTTGGCGCCTAGGGCTCCTAGTAGCTTAAAGCTAGAATGTAGTCCCTGAAATAATGGAAAATACAAACGCCTAGTACTCTTTCCATTGCGTGGGGTGGACGTGGTATTGCAGCCCTTCTCACGATAAACTCCCACTCTTGCGGGGAAATAGGAGGTGAGAAATATAGGACTTATGGTTATGTTCCAGTTTCCAAGCCGCAGCTCCTCACAGATTACATTGAATTCGATTCAGGTACGTGAGAATCTGCAGCGAAACGTTCGGTACTCTAACTTACGACGGCCATCAAATTGTGTGAATGATTTCAAGGCATCCGAACTCGTGGAAGTTGATGTACACGTACGAGAGTACACGTTGTATGACTGCAATAGCTTCCAAATCGAGCCTTTAAAGGGCCATCGAAATAACCCTGGGTAAAATTTAATTTGACACGTGTTTGCCTTTATACCCCGATTATGCGAATACCATGCATTTATATGTGAATTATGTCGCGTAAAATTTATCTGAAGAAGTTTTCAGTGACAGTTATTAGTACTATGTTTAGATATATTTAGGTATATTTGGCAGTGGTGTTTTTTTAATGAAACAGATTAATGATTAACAATATTGTTCTACATTTTCCATTTCTGCTATTTCCTTAAATTGATGAGTGTTATTAAATCAGATGAACGAATTCGAGTCGATTCTATATTTTAATTTACCTGAAACAACTTTTTCTCTAGCGCCATCTGTTAGCAAAAGGATACGAAAGCCGATAACCTTCGATTTGTATCTTCTAAATCTCGGGATTGAGGTATTGGATGGAATTAGGGGATTCCGGGTTGCAATCCTCTCTTACTGCCCTGAAATTGAAAATTTGAGGTTGAATTTATAGTGATATAAAGTTACTCTCACTATACAGTAAAGGAATAAGTAGTAAAACTGATTAGCTCTTATTATTGTACCAAATAAGTAGTAAAATTTGCATCCCGAACAGAAATCTGTTTAAGTAAAATTTGGAAGAATTACTTATGTTTCTGTTATATTTTCTATTCTAGGAATAGGTTTACTATTTAAGTCATTATTTTCCTTCTAAAAATTTCTTCTAATTCTATGTCGATAATATCCTTAAGATATCACTATATTTTTAGTTGAATTTCGATGGCTTGTTCTATTAAGAAATCCGTTTAAAATAAATTGTGTTCCCGTCTGACTCATTTTGATAGCATATAACCGTTGTTGGGTTTTGATGCATGTTTTGGAACTGTTCGAAATTTAATTGGTCGACCAGCGCTCCTTTGCGGTGGGAATTAACCCTCGTCTCTTTTGTAACTAACGTCAGTGAAAGATATTGAGGAAATAAATAACGCAATACGCTTCGGTCTCACATATGAGAGATCCAAAACATAGACGGCGCACTTAGCTCATTGAGATTTCAAGTATAGGGCGGTACTACTCAATGAATGCATTACTCATTCCATTCAGATTAATTCTATATTTTAGTCTTCCAGAATACAAATTAATCCGCAGTGCCATTGAAAGCGGAATTATAAAATACAAATATCGAAGTGCCGAGATATGTATCTATTTAATTCTGCGATTCAGGGATGGAATACCTGGACGGGATTCGGGATCGGGATTTCGAAAAGCCGGGATTGCAATTCATAATTATAATCCTGTCAATGTCGGAATTAAACGCAAATGTGTGGGATTGTTCTGAGTTTAAATTGGGCTCCCGGATAGGCAAGTGGCTCACGCGTTCACTTCGGTGAAAGCGGTCCCGGGTTCGATTCCCGATGGGGACCTACGTGTGAAATGATCTCTGCTGTCGAAGCACTTTTAACAATATTTTGTGTTTGAATTCGATGAAATAGATAGATTTTTATCGAAAACATACTGACTAAAGATTTTCATTAGTGTCCGTAAATTCCATTAAAAGAATAAGATATTAAATATATGCTACGAATGGCTAAAAGATCACTCTGAAAAGGAGATTGTATGGATTGATGTGGAAAGGGGAAAAATTAGTTTAATTAGATCGACTTATATTCTGTGCGCCATAGATGTTGAATTCTGAGCATGTTGCTGGAGAGGTGTTCGATTTAGAGTATGCCCCTATAAGTGCCTTATTTCATCAATAGTGTAACAAACTCGGCTGTTGGCTATAAACTTACGCGACAGACACAAGGCGTATGTGAAGGAGGCCCCTCAGTTTTCGAATGGTGATAACAGCAAAATAAGGAAACGAGACGACTCTGGTCATTTTTATCCGGGGCTGAACTTCTTTGTTCGAATCAACATCCCGATTCGATCTCAAATCCAATGTCTAACATTAATACTCCGCACATGCAGTCTCCGAAAATCGGTGCTGTCCGTCCACTCATTTCCAAACTGCTTACCTTTATATTTGACGACCTTTCCGAGGGGTTTTTAAGTTGTGGAATTGAAGGGACCGACAATGGGATGAAAGGAGAAAGGGGAAGATTGGAGCGAAGAGGAGACGTGACGAAACCGAAATAAAGGATGTGGGAAAGGGAAAGGTGGATGACGAAGTTAAGGGCGGTATCGGCAAAAAATGGGCGTCCCAACTGCTGCCGGATCGAGAGGAAAAAACACAGACGAAATTCCTGCTTCGGAGGGCTGGAGGAGAATGGAGGAAGATGCTGTGCGTGCTGTGGAGATCTCTTAAGAGACGCAATTTTAAAGAATGAATAAGGCGGTTGGAAGAGGAGAGAGGGAAGATTTCGATAAAGAATAATTTATAAGGAATCTCTGACGGGGAAAATTACCTCGCGCATGTTCCTGTCTCCGGTTGAGTTTCTCGGGAAATATTTCTCTCTTCTCCGTGTTAGCATCGCTTCTTGTCCATGTTTTGTTGTAATTTCGTGATGTTGAGGCCGAAGATGATTTTCCGTTACTTTTCCGAAATCATATCTGCAAATCCGTACTTTCAGTGAAGTTAAGGTAATTCTTCGAAGACCAAACTGAAGGCAGACATATTTTGCAAGATTATTTCAAGTTTTATCCTGACTTTCAACTGGATTACTACGATATAGACAGAGTTGTTGATTTGGTTATGAAATATCGGTGATCTCGTCCATAAAATTATAGGTATAAGTGGTTTAATTTACTGCATGGATAAAAACCCTCTTTATTCAGTCATTTAAATCTAGGTTAAAATTTCATGGAGTTAGTATTTAAAATATTTTTCCTTTACTGTTACGTTTAGTAAATAGTGTCTTGATCCACTTGGCGAGGTAGCTGCGAAATCAGCTGCCAGCGTTTTTAATTTTTTATGCCGCCAAATTGGGAAAATGAAATTTAGTCCACCTGTAATTTCGGTTTGGAGAACATATATGAAGGTATGAGAAGTAAGAATCAAATTGGATAAAGTGGAAAATATCGAAGCGATGCGAAGTGAATGTGCAAACGAATTTGCTCAGTGAAATATTCATATATACGTGGATCTCTCTTAAGGCTTTTGCCCGAAAATGCAAAATATTTCAAAAAGAAATATATCGCTGTATTGTAGTAATAAGGGTATTGTAATAGTACAGCATTGTGGAAATGTAGAGATTTCTGGAGGAAGTAAGGAATTGCATGACAGGAAGATGTGCGTTGGGGTTTTACCCCGTGTCCGCCACGGTAGCCGATGTGGCCTCTCATGAACCCCGAACTATCCGGTAAAAGCAATTTACATTTTATATCATGTAGTAAGCATTACTTAGGTGTCAGGTAAATATTATTTATGAATGTAACAATATAATAATCCTGTAATAATATATTATACCTGTTAGTAATAATATATGTTGCATGATGCATTATACTATGAGTTAAAACTTATTAATATATGTATATATTGTAGTTTAAAATCTCATAATGTTATTTATTCATTTTTGTACGAAATTCTGACAAGGATTATTTGGAGGATGGGAGTCTAGTGCCAATTTCGCCCAATAAGGACGTTTGTAATTGTATGAACATCATAATGATAAAAAGGTAGAGCGAGAATGGAAGAGATGTCAAAGGCCATAGATAGCAAGAAATGAGGAAAAGAAGGGACGCAAATGTGGGTTTGAGGCGTACGAACACAAGAAACGAAACATAAGGATACTGAATTGAAGATGCAGGGGAATCCGTACATAATAAGGCGCTTAATTTCTAATGAGGAATTTTCATTTCCACCTTAATTATTATGCACATAACGAAAACACGCGAAGCATAATTATCTCCTTCCATTTGGCGTAAAGTGAGTCGTAATTATTGTGTTGTGAGTCATTTCCCCGAATTTTGCAGAGGGCCTTTGAAATGCGGAAACGCTATCCTCTGTTCATCAAGAGGTCTATTCGAAGATCAAACGAGGTTGAAAAATTCGGGTCACGGAAACGCGGAGTTTTCGCGAATACCGGGTTATCGCAATTAAGGAATTGTCGAGACTCCATTTAATGTTCCCTTCATCTGTCCTCCGAGGATTAATCCGTCGCAACTTGTTGGCTGTAATTGAAGCTCGCAATCCGTCGCCGCTATCGTTCTCTGATCCCCGCGTTTCGGCAATTTATAATTCCTTAAGAAAAGACGAAATGGCTGAGCAGTGTTTGGCCTCCGGATTTCGAGTACGGGCCAAGTTATCCCGCCGAGCGTAAAGAGGTCAATGGGAGCGAACATGCACTCGTACCTGAATCGCGATGGAGTGAATTTTGCTCCGAGAAAAGGGATTTTGCGCCGCCCTCATTGCGGTTTCCGAATGGCGGCTTTCGGGAACATTTGCACTCAAAGGCTGAAATAAGAGATGCTGAAACGGCGCTCATTTCGTCACGTCTCGAAGAAAGCGCCCGAGCATTAAATCGTTTTATTTGTTTTCGAGATTGCGTTGTGTTTTGCCGAAAGGATGGACGCAATTTTGCGAGTGGCGGTAAAAAATCGCGCAGGAGAATTTTCTTTCGAGTTCGATGGCTCTCTCGAGAGGGCGTTGGTTTAGTGCTGCAGATTATGAGCGACGGAGTCTGCGGAGGATTTGTCACAGTTCCGTGCGAACTCGAAAAGACGCGGAGTTGTCATCGGGAGATGTGCATTTCAATTATAGAATGTCTTGACGATTTATCGACTCCATATTTGCAAATACACAGCAGAAAACGAGGCATTTTATTCCTTTGAAGAAATATGAACGCATTTGTTTTGGATAGCCGTGGGTTACGATAAAGCGCATCGTTTGAATTATCTGGACGGCGATCCGTTTCGGCAAAATCTCCATTCTCTCTTCAAGAGGGAGGCCCTTCTTAACGGAAACGGCTGAGATTTTCATAATCATTGCTTTCATATCAATTGCCTATGAGTAGTGCCACAGGACGTAATCCCTATACATGCCATACTCGTTTTTTTTAGGGAAACTTAAAAAATCAATAAGAGCTGTTTTATACCGATACTCTTGTTGAAACTTCAGAAGAATTGTAATTGATTTGATCACGTTTATTTGATTAGCAAAATTAATGAGACCGATTTATAATAATTGGCAACAATATCGATAATATTGCTTTTAACTTAATAATTTAATGATTATTTATTTTTCTACTGTAGGCATTTATCTAAAGCTTATTTGATTGGATTATTTTAACTGCCTGAGATTATTTTATCTGAGCAAACTCGCCATCAACGCTCTTATTTTTTTGCTCCAAAATACTTCCTGCTCCAATTGAAGCTCAGGGGAAAATATGGAGAAATTTCGACAAATTTATATTCCTTGTAAACAGTATTTTTTCATTCCGTTACATCTGAAGAGTTTTGGAGTAGAATAAATCTACACAGAGTAAGTATGTTCTTTTGTAGTAGAAGTCTGTTAACTAACTTGCTTATGCCCGACAACAGTACATGGTTATTTAGCTAAACAAAGATTATTATGTAAAATTGATTGCATCCTTACATAATTTATTTTCCTTAAAAACAGTGATAGTGAAGATGCATTCAAATCTTTTGAAGGTGTTATTGTGTAATTAACGTTATCTTCGATTACCTCTCGGAATTTCTCCCGATAGTGCCGTACTTTCTCGATATAAACGTAGTCAACGTTATTCTAAACTAAATATAAAGTGACTCAAAAATGTTAATTTGCTAACTCGAGGGCATCGACTAGCAGTCCGCAACGAGTTCCACAACGAGTTCCGCATCGTCCAAAAGAACATTCTCGAAATTAAAACAGCAATTTTCACTTCCCCTCCGAGAAAACTCGCTGCGCGAAAAAATTCCGAGAGGCTTTTAATTCCAGGATTTCGTGAAACAACGACGACTCCGGTGAATAAAAAAGACCACTTTCTTATTCGCGCGGAAAGGGTTCGCTTCGAAAAATAAAATGAACTGCTGAACAAAAAAACGCGTTTCTTCGCCTTTCGGCGGGAAAAAGTAACGAAAAGTGAAGAGAGCGTGAAAGTTGACGCCGATGCAGACTTTTTATTCTTAGGGGATGAAATGGCTGCCGACACAGGTATCGGGGCGTTAATAAAAATATGTTCTTTTTGTATAATCCGCAGGGCGTGTGTGGGCGGATGTCGTTGGGTTTACGAGCGTCCGCGTGGACCGTGGGAGAGGATTGGTGGGAGCTGTCGCTTTAATTCCAATCTCGAAGCAAAAGAAGAGTCGTTTGGGAAGATGAGGGATTATGGCTAAGCTCGGAATTTCTTATAAGTTTGAGATTAATAAAAGACACGTCTAAGAGTATGGAAATTTCCGTGGCGTAGTGGAGAGATTGCCCTCCCCAAGGGCATGTCTTGAACATATCGCGGTAATTGGAAGAAAATGTGCAGTAACTTGAAACTAGAGAATGACTCAAGAGCGTAGATAAATTTTACTCGCTAGAACGACATGGAGTTGTTTTTGGAGGTTAATACGTCCATGCATGGCAGTGGGATGGGTGTTTTGATGGAAAATACGCCTTACCTCTTACAAAGGAAGCGCTGGCATACATTATTTCTGGAACGTAATTTAAATAATGGGTAATAGATAAGTGTACAACGTTGGGAGGAAGTCCGACAAAGAGAAATCGATTTTTTCAGAAACTATTTAATGCCAGGGTAATATGGCCCAGTAATATGCAGGCTTAAGAGGATTCAATTAAGGATACCAAAATTCCCTCTAAAATGCACTCGCGCATGATCGAGCGGTGGTTTTACAAAGGCTGTGTTACAAACAGCAATTTTCTAAAGGCCGTACGGCCCCGCGGGTAAACGGCCTGTGATATCGTCATTAATATTGCCTGAACAAAACCTCTGTGCGACTTGTATCAATAGATTCCAGAATCACCACACGGAATTAGCAGCAAAATGTAAATAAAGGCTATATATAGTGAATTAGTTACTATGGATTGATCGCCAAGAATATATTTTCTTTTTCTACTCATTCTAGATTCTTGTTTTCATTATTATATTTATCAAATAATACTTTGGACTAACAGTCTGGTGGAAACTTCGAATTATAATTTACATCACACTACACTGTTACAGTAATAAGCCATTACAATACAGATTTATCCTTGTTTTGAAAATTCACTATTAAAATACAGGTCTCCCTAGTAAACGATACATTTCATTAAAACCAACTGTTACATTTAACAATAATACGTAGAACGACAACTTTCCGTATTTTAAAATATCTTCAACTCATCGCACACATTTTTCATGATTGGCCTTTTTAGTGGTCCCAAAGACAAGTTCCATCCGTACAGCATTTATAAATTCTACCTTTTCAGTAGTGTTATATATGTATGCATAATTTTTCTTATCCCAGGCTTTTCCTTTTAGTATTATTTTTAAATTTTAGTCGCTACTGGCAGTAGGTTTCAGGCATTCCACGCCACCCTTCTCGTGGCTCTTTTCCTGCAGGTTTTATTTCTTTCCTAAGTGCAGACTAAGGTATTTTAAACCCGTATAATATTTCCTTCTTTCATTGCTTTTTCTTTTGTTTCAAATCCAAAAGCTCTTTCTTTAAATCTCTTATGGTGTAGGGTTAGATGTAAGAAGAGACTGGCTGGTCTCAATATCTCCCTGAAATTAATTCGTTATTATTATTGTATCGCCCTTCGAGGCAATCCTCGTCGTCAACGGTAACTTCACTCGTCTCTATATGTTCTACACATTCTGCTTAAAACCTCCTCGTACTTCTTTGAAGCTCGTCGTAGTAAAATATTATAAAGAAATAAATATCACGATAGACAAACAGTCCATCATTCAAGAGCGTTCCCCATCGAAAATGTTGAGTCATTTCCTCCTCAAGTGGAAAAACCTTAGAAAAGGAGAATTGACGAGGCCTACAAGTCGAAGCCACAGCTCCGGGGGATTATCCGTGGCATTGAGGGTCTTCATCTGTGTGTGGAGGCGTATCGCGCTCTGGAGGTGCTCCAGTGGCGTTCTCGACGCGCCAAGACCGGGCGTTAACTGCCTCAGGGTCGAATGGGCCGTGGTTTAGTGGACATGCAGTGGTGGTGCTTGGGCCGACGGAGCGTGGAACCCGGTCACCTCATGCGTGGCTTCCATGTGTAGGCGACCCGTTGGTGCGCTCCTTCGCCATTTGCGTCTGCGGTCCCTCGGTTTCGCGGTCGTGTTTTGAATGGGCTTAATTGGGAATGAGCGCAGAATTTCCTTTGCCGGAATCGGATAGAGGCGGCGTCGCGTCATCGTGTGTGCTTGTTTGTCTGCGATTGATTTCCCTGCGGAGGATTTGGTTATGAATTTCGCACTGTTAGGGAGTGGATGTCGCAATTCATTACGTATACATTTTAGGAGAAATATTTATTTATTTAATTAATGGAATTTAAATTCCCTGGAATCTTTGATACGTTCGTCGACTCTAATAAGAAGCTTATATATCACGAAGCGAATCTAATAGTGTAAAAGGAAATTTCAAAGGATTAGTTCGTGTGTATTCAGATTCCTCTTCTATTGAGTTATTAGTTTTTCATTGATAAGTAATGTGTTTTACCGCCACGTAGGAACTTTTCTTTGTCAACCTTAAGCTGCAATTATGGTAGACAAAGATTGACTTTTTGTTTTTATTTAATATCTGTGCATTTGATAACGACATACGAGGTTAGGTGGAAGTGACCTACGTGGGCCGAACCTCGCCAGTAAAGGGTCTATCTATCCGTTTATTTAACTGACTCAAGTCTGAGACTTTCTAACATTCAATAGTTTTCCTGAAATCGAAAAATACGTCATATGTACGTTAGAAGGTATTAAAATTTTTATGCTCCGAGACCCAATAAGATCCTTTATTAATAATCGGCGTGGCTGAGTTTTGCGTTTAAAAGTGAAGTAAATAATTATCTAATGAATAAGCGTATCTTTAGTTTGTTAAAAGGCAGAAATTTCCAAATTCATGTCCTCGGCGGACTACAAACCCGCAAAGAACGGAATGAAAGGCCATCTGTAGAGCATTGCACCGGTGAAAGTGAGTGGGAAAGCGGTGGGAAGAGGATCGCAAGGGAAAATGAGATCTGGAGAGAGATACTACGGCGAATAAGTTGGAAAAGAGATCACGAGTTGGAGAAGTCGGCAGATGAGAAGAGACTAAAGGGGATGGCTGTGAAGACATGGAAACATTTTTCAGAGATTAGAAAAATAAATTTAGAGATAAATTTATTTTGGGATGTAAACGATTTTCAAGAAAGTTCTTCCGAACTATAACTCTTGTATAGTAATAATAGCAGTCGTTCAGAAAGTCGTGCATTTCTGAGTACTTCGCTCTCTTTCTCTTACGACCCGCGTTCATTTAAATCGCCCTTAAGCGGTATTTGCGAGTCAAGTTCCTAACAAGTGCACAGTGTTTTGTTCTAATGCTCCAGGATGAGGGTACTTTCACTCTAGTGTTTGCATCCGAGAAAACTACGAAGATCATAACCTTTTGAGATATCTTCGTTTCGCTTTAAAGTCGTTGAATGAAAAACTATTGGAAATATCGGAAAATCGAACCAAGCCAATGAAAAACGGATTTATTATCCACTGTGGCCAAGGCCGAGGAATCTCATCGGACGAGTGTTTACAAAGGATGATATAGTTTGAAACTAATAGTGTAAATGTTCCGCCAAACCAGAAATTCAGTTTTAAGCGTAAACCGCTGACCAGATTGAACATTTGGTTTTGGATCGTAATACGGGAATATTAGTGAATTTCTAGTTAGGATTCGAGGTATTAGTAAGCAGCTTTATAGAAATTAATTATTTGCCTTTCAGATAATCACACTATTATCGCATTCTATTCTATAAAGTACTGATTGAATAGGACACTATTGGGCCCCTGAATAGCCATTTGGGTAACGCAATCGACTTCGGTGAAAGCAGTTCCTGGTTCGATTCCCGGTGGGGGCTCGTAGAAGTGGAATGACATAAGCTGTCGAAGCTGTTTTAGAAATAATACTACGAATAGGGTAGTGAGTTGGTTCCAAAGCCTTTAAGAATCGATTTCAAATAAAAATGTACTAACTATTAAACCATTCCTATTTGTGGGATTTAGAGAAAGGATTTACTCGTTATCGTGGTTGATATCGAAATCTAGGTAACTTGATATTGCTTAAAATATATAATGGTTTTCATTACCTCTGGTATTGTTGTTCGAAAGTTAAAATAAAGAAATTAAGAATTATTAGAATAAACGTTATGAATAGCATCATAAATATTTGTAATTAAATTTTCTCTTCTTACTTGAATTTTGGATGTAAAAATAATTAGTATGTGCAAAACATCGAAAGAAGTGATAGCTGCTAATTCCCCATGAATTGAAACGTTTTCGAAGATTATCTTGGTAAATATGAATTGTATGAAATGCTAAACTAAGGTTAACCTACATTTATATGGCTTTTCAAATATTATGCAGGCATATATCACCCGGGCTCATCTTTTAGCTCAAGATTTTTTATAACAGTGTTTACATTTTTGTACCGCAAATTAATCATTTGTTTAGCTCAACTAACTCATTGACAATCTTGAAACTCGCAGTCTTTGACATTAAAAAATACCGTGATGAGATAAAAAAAAGTATTCATATAGCGATATAGTTGAAGATTATTAATTAATTGCTTTGGAAAAAGATGTGATTAAACGAATCGTTTATAATGTTTGATAATTCAAAACAGACATAATGAAATTATTTATTGTATGAAGATACGCTTTTAAAAATATAAAATATTCACAAGCGTTTAAGTTTTCAGATATTATATGCACAATACGAGCAAATATTTGCGCGAGATCAGCTAGTTTTATATAATTTTTCAAATCAATGATACAATTCATGAATGTACATTAAGTTAACATATAAAGTTTACATGCATCACGTACAAGGCAAATTAGATGCCCAAACCTGGACTGAATATAATTATGTCGTGTGTGTAGTCAAGATAAACATATACAATTAATATTAAGATTTAATTTTGAGAATTGTAATACCATTGGAAAGCACATACTTCAAGTGCTCTCCTTTTGTGAAACCTTACCTTTGAAAGTATTGAAATTAACACAATACAATACAATCATCTTTATTGGCGAAATTGTGAATAGAGATTCCTATCTTCCATTTAACCCTCGTCTGAATTTGGTGCAAAGTACGAATACATTACGTTGTAATGTCTTAAGCTAGATTATATACTGATTTATAACAAGTTCGGTGAAAATAGAAATACAAGACTGAAAGAAAGAATTGTTTTGTGGAGAAAGAAAACCGATTTTCATCACCTAAAAACTATTTCTATCGCACTGCAGGAAAACACCAACAAGCAGGAGGGAGATGAGATGAAAGAGTGGATGCAAGAGAGAGATAGATTAAATGATTAGGTCGCCATACGTAAGTATTTGGCAGCGAATATTTGTTAATAATTCATGCTATGTTAAGTTTTGTTTTTCTAAGACTTTACGGATATATACGCATAACATAAAATAATCGGGTGTATTCGATGAATAAAATTCGAGTACACGGACGCCAAAAATTCGGAAGAAATTGAAAATTCAAGCACTGGAGAAATGGAGGTGTTGGCATAATTGGCGTCATCGCCGACGTCTTTGAAGGCAAGAGGGCGCTCACAAAGGCCTGAAAGTGGAGCAAATCGGTTGTAGGATTAGGCGATGGATCGACAATGCACGAATCACGATTAATTGGAGCAGCCGCTTAGGACACGTAGTCAATGCACGGCTTTTCACAGTTGGCGATCCTGTCACGTTTCGTGCTCTCCCCGTGCACTAATTACACATTTCCGGGAGATGACGTCGCGTGCAGACGGCGAAATCACGAATTCGTCAGATTTAGAAGTCTGACCGCCTCACGACAGTTCGAGACATTTCAATCGCCAATAAAAAGGCGGCGCCCCGCAGTTGCGAGAGTTTCAAATTTCAAACAACAAATCGTAATCAGATGTTCTTGTCACGAATATCGAAACTTTTGGTGGCAGCTGAAAATTCTACTGCGATGCAAAGTTTCTTTTTGAGCTGAATGGAAATCTTGAAAATCCAAAATTAAAATTAGCGAGGGAACCTCTTTTTGTCTGTTGATGCAAGAATAAATAATGAATTTGGATTGAATAAGCGAAGTAAATGTTGATTGAGTAAAGTTTAATTTGAGATTGAGGGAGTCTAAGAATTTTCTGTAAGAAGAACCGCTTCAGATGGCTAATCATTTCTTAAGAGTTGATTTTGTTTTACGTCCTAAATGACGACACTTCCGAGAGTTTCATGGGCTTTGAATCATTGAACATTAATTTATGTGTATTTATTTACAAGTTTACCGTCCCAGCTAGACCAAGTCTGTTAACAGCGTTAAGGAATTTACAATGCAATAATTAGTATAACAACAGTAGAATACAATAATCTGAATCAATACAATAATCAGTCATCAAAATAATTTATCCTAAGCGCATAACCTTCTTAATCCTCAATTATATCATCATTATTTCACTATGGGGTGTTTTGAAACTAGTTCAAATGTGTCAGCTTTCGTGCTGCATGAGCAGTTCGTTATCAGCAGTATTGCGGTTGATTTAAATTAAATGTTGTGATATGATAAAATATCAGTAACTCTATTGTATGCTCTAAACATTATTCCAGGCATGGTTATTGCTAATTCTCCTTCAAATGCTGGATAGTTTCAAGAAATCCAATGATTTAAAGCACAATCTACTTCATATTATTGCAGCAAGTTTTCCTCGTTTACTTTGGTCGATTAGAAATCCAATTCTGCACCTTTTGTTGAGACATTGGCTTTTGAGTAAATGGATGGTTTGCGGAACTTTTCCAAAGACATGGAACTAGCGTCCCTCAGCTAATTCAAACACGATAATTTCCATTTAGCAGACATTCCACTCCTTGTGACCTAATTGAAGTCAGTTGTTAGCAGTTAACTTCTCGTTTAACAAATCAGCTTCTACAGAAAGAATTTTACTGGAATGAAGGCAAATAATAAGCCGCAGTCATTTTCAAAGGGGACGACGGAAGATTTATCGCGTGTTTATCATTCCTCCATGTGATGGCACAAAAAAGCCTCCCTTGTGAGAAAGAGCGGAGAAGGAAAGAGGCAGAAATGGCATCGTTTACGCAGTCTCTTTGAGATGAGCATCGACGATATTCCATTGCTCTCAAAGTGTTGTGTTTAAACTGTATATTTAAGCTTCCCATCTTACAATTCCTTTTTAATTGCTCTATTCAATGAGGCGCAGTTAAAAGAGAATAAAGAAAAACTCTGCAATTTCCACACGATTTATTTATTTTATTTTTCTCGACCGGTTCCGGCTGCAGCGCTCATCAGGACCTGAAAATAGAAAACCCCTGAACCCCTAGGACCCTAATTAAAAAAAATGTAGCGTGGAAATTACGTTATTTCTTCGTTCTTTTCTAATGTCGTTCCACGAAGTCCGGCTTAATATACTAAATTAAAGAGGCAAATTATTTTTCATTTATCATATTCTAGCAGCTTTACTGTGAACGAACTTTGTCTTAGTTCTATGGAGCGGAATTAAAAAATTCGCACGTTAAAAAGGACAAATATTTAAAAAATCTCACGCAAACGGAACACATTTCGAAGTTGTTAGTTTATTTTGTTATTTGCATATGTTGAAACTTTAAATCGGAAATATTTCGAATGAGCCTTGATGAATATCTTGGCAGGTACTTTATCTTTATATATAAAGCAGAAATTCTTTGGGTTTGTGTGTTTGTATGATTGTCTGAGATTGGAGTCCACATCGTTTGTCCGATTTGTGTCAAACTTTGCATACGTGTTCTCTGAAGCAAGGAAGGAAGTACTGTTAGCTTTTTGTTCGATAACTTTGCTGGGTTTGATCCAAGATCGTTCAGATACATTTCCATAAGAAATTTATGTAAAGTTCAATTTTATTGGTACAGACTTAATTTCTTTTGCAAAATCAAATTAGAAGGAAGAGTAGTATTAAATCGAGATAGGTACAAAAAGAAGCAAAATTGAATGCAGATTATTGTCGTGGAATATCGTTTTCGTTTCGAAGTTGCGAGAATTTAAATAAAATATACGACTAATTTGTGAAATTTTGAGGCTGTAAACAACTCGTTCCTCTAACGACCAATGCGATTGTTGATTCCGAGGTTATGCATTTTCCGATAAGAATACATTGTGTATTTAGGCCTATTTAGAAGCAATTGGCGATATGTAGAGGAGAAACGAAAATGTTTGTTTTCGATAACTTGTACCATTCGACTAAACTAAGATGCGAGATATTATTTTCTCTTATGTACAAATATGTGTACTATATTTAATCCGACCTCTATTTTCTCCGTTGAGAATCAACGGGCACTTCAGCTAGTAATATAATAAAAATGAAAACTAATTGCATTGCATTGAATGTATGTACAACAGGAAAAATTGAAACGAAAATCCGAGTCGATATTGTTACGAAATAATATTCCTTATTTAAACGTAATTCCCTGAATTTCTTCGTGGAAGTTCAAATTTTGAACATTTGTGTTATTTTAAAAAAATAAAATAAATATTAAGTAAGTGCTATTACACCTTTATAAGGTTACTCACAAACTTCACATCCACCTCCTTTTATGCTTTTGAGGAAGGTCCATGCGTTGAGGAAGTGAAGATTGGGACGAAGCTCTCATATTTTCCGTTAAGTTCTCGGGTTTCCTTCCCCGCGGGATAACTATTGTTTCGACGACGTCGTCAGCCTCGGGGAGAAAAAAAGAAGGATCTCCCGTTCCTTTTTTCCTCCACTTTTTCGTTTAACTGGCCCTCGCTAAATCATCTTCCCTTTGCCGCACAGTTGTCCTCCAGACACGCCCTCCTCGCTGCCGAAGATGCCTTAGACGGCATTTATGTTGGGCGTCACAGCAACGGAGGATAAACAAAGGGCCATTAAATTCGGTCTTCTCGCAGCAGTGAGATGAAATGGGCGAAAAGTAGAAAAAAAACAAGTAAAACACGTCGGAAGGAACGAGTTTGATGTGTAAAAGCCTTGCGAAGGAAGAGTTCTCCGGACACCGCCTGAAATTGGTGCAGCCGTGGATGAAGACCCTTCCTCCTCTCGACGTAAATGCTGCTTTCATTCACACTCAAGATCCCATCCGTCTCACTGCTTCTGTATTTCTTTTTGCATCCTTTTCTTCCACTGCGCTCTCGTTTGTTTATCTCCACCATTAGCTGCCCTTTCCCCTTCTTATTTCGTCCTTCTTCGGTGTTTTCCATTTTAGGCCTCGTCTGCTCTATAGTCTCCTTTCCGCGGCGCAGTCATTTGTTTGTAATTCCGCCATCTTGGAGTAAGTGATTTCCCGAGTTCCGCGCGCCCCCTTTCAGATGAATGGAATACTGAATCTGGTTCAGAGTGCTTGCCTTTTGTGTTTATATTCTGGAAGGTAAATTTCATTCGCCACTATTCGTTAAATAAGTTCCACAGTTGGCGTTCGTCTCTGCCTTAAAACGGAGCCTTTCTCATCGCCTGCTCTCTCCCATTGAGTGATCGGATGGAACGCCTGAGTTGTAAAGAGCAAGTTGCGAGCGCTGAGGAGGAGATGAGATGAGAAAGAAAGCTTTGCTATATTTTATAGACTCTAACTTTGCTCGGAAAACAAAGAAAGTCGCAGCAGTTGAATGTGTGCAACGTGTCAAAAAATAGTTTAAACCCATTTCATTGTCATTACTTTAGTTTCCGAGAGCATTTCTGTTTAGAACTCTTTCTTGTTTACCGGGGGTTATCTCTTTGATTATAAAGGTAATTCGATGCTTGTAGTCCATAAATTACATAGTGGTTTCAGTTGAAGCTTGAGAAAGGTTGCTTAGACGGAGAATAAGCTAGTAGATAGCTACCGTTTTCATCAATGCATGATTAGAAGGGTTTCATATTCTGGATTAATTATACCTGCAGATTACAGATTTATTTAATAACCACCTCTTCTAAGCTTTTACTGTCTAATAAGGTGAAATTTCGATGGCTTTACTTTCTTCCTATGTAGCACCTTTCTCATTTCTTTACAACTATCCATTTTTTCTTACAAACATCCATTATCAGCTTATTTCAGGTTAAGTATTTACTTAGACAAAGGCGGTCGATTTCTTTCATTGTAGTCGACTTATTTAAGCAGAAAAAGTTGATCTCTCTCAATTTGATTCGCGCAATGAATGAAATTCACTGCAGAGAAAATGAACCAAAGAGAGGAGAATCCCATTTCTTTCAAATTCCTTTTTAAGAATAGCACAAAATATCTTCTGCTTTCAGTTCGACAAAGTCTTTCGGTAAAGCTCTTCTGGAAGAAGTCCCTCAAACTGCAATCCTGTTGACCGTGACATCAGAGTACGCGAAAAGCTTTTTCGATTCTCTTTTGTTACTTCCATCTGAAACCCGTACACTAACATTATGAACGTTGGCTAGATTCAGCTATATTTCTACAATAGAAGCCATTTTCCCCTATTTAATCTATGTAAACCGAAGGCTGATGATACATTTTAAACGTTGCTTCTTCTAAGTTACATTCGTTTAATTTCCTCCATCAAAATAGTCGGTAAGAGCGAAGAAGTCCAAGAGCGATGTTACTATGCGTTAGTTGGGCCTCACCTTGAGTATGCATCCGCCGACAAGTGCTGTGGATTAGAAAATGTACTGCGAAAGGCGATTCATTTCGTAAAAAATTGTGAAGAAAAATCAGTGAGCATATCTTAGAATCTTCAGGATTCAGGGAAGGAATTTCTAGACGACAGAAGATTTAAACTGGGGGTTTATTTACTCTTTAAGTTCAGAGAAAGTATGTTCTTAGAAGACGATATTGTGCGTCGTCCCTGTTGAATAGTCCCTTCTGACACTGAGAGAAAAATCAGAGAAATAGAAGCCACAACTACTCGTTTCGAGGATTAATTTTTTCCGCGAACGTACGAGAAAGTAATTGATTAGGGAAGTAGAGTTACCCTCTGCCGAAAGTTGGCTTACAGGTCACATATATAAATCATTATAAGCTGCCAGTCCTTGACGTAAATTTTCAACTCTTATGATGTCCACTCTGGCTAGAAGACTCCCAAGGCCATTAATATATTTAATTACCTTTGTTATTATTGTGCTGTGAGTATGGCTTCGATGACTCCGATCAACCCTTCGTCACCTTAAGAGACTCAGAGCGGATGATGTTTGATCACATTCCCGTGGTCATCCGCCCTCAGTCACTTAAGGTGACGAAGGGTTGATCGGAGTCATCGAAGCCATACTCACAACAATTGAAATATTTTCACATTCAAACCCGTTCTTTTCTTATCAAGAAATTTTGATGAAAAATGGATTTTTTCCATGAATCAATGCGAATTTGTGACCCAATTTCCCTCCAAATAGAGTCTAGAGTTAGAGTATAGACAAATTGGAAGCTGTCCCAATGGAAGAGAGGGGAACATTTTCAAATATTTTCTCCGTCTATTTCTTTTCATGAATACTCTTACTTGGTGGAGAATTCAACCCATCGATGAAGATATTAGTCATGTAGTATTTTGAAATGGCTGAACCTACTTTTATTTTCAGTCTTCTTCCTTAGGAAAACTAAGAACGCTCTTCAATAAACTATTTCTTCCGTGTTTATTCATTAAATATTATAAAAATTTGTCTTACATCGATTTAAAACAAACTTAGCTTATCTGTCTTGTTAAATTAAGAATGCGTTTCAATAATCAATTGGAAGTAATTTTTTCTTTACGAAAGAAATTATGGACCTCCGTGATGCTAAATAGATAGACAGAAAAACAATTTTTTTAAATGAGGCTTAAATTTACGATCTCTTTTCAAATGATGAATACCATAGTTTTAGAGCTCCTTTGAATCACTTACTCCACGTTGAAATTGCGGATCAGGAATTTGGAAATATAGTCTCATCACGAACTCCCACGCATTCTTATTTGGCGCCTCACTTATTTCGGACACTCCTTACGCACGTTCGCAATTTCCCTTCCTTACTTTCATACCCTCTCTTCCGCCTTGCAGAATTTCTTAGCGGACCCTTTCTCTCAATTGTCTCACAGTGCATTGGATGTCTCCACGTCGTACCGAACAAGTGATTTCATCTTCGGCTTAGGGCCGTGATCGAGACCGAAAGGGGACGTACGATGTATTATGCTAAATACAGAATTATAAAATGATAAAAATAATTTGCTTTGATATGAAAATCACTGATCAGCTTAAAATAAAACCAAATTGTGGATTTTAGGTTTTGAATACTAAGCAAGTTTCATCTGAAATTTATTTGCGTTGGAAGAGGCGGTTTCTATTGACGATATATAGTGATACATTTGCAAAAAAATTATAAAAATAATAGACACCTCTGTAATAATCATTGCCTTCCAATTAATTAATACATTTACGAACAAGCCAAGGCACATTATATTTGATTGTCATATATTTATTCTATCAACTTAACGAGTACTTTTAGATGCCTGCTTGGCGTCATTCTTCCGCATTGAGGAAGTCCCCTTCCTCTCTCGTTTCACGTGTTTCATAATATTTGAATTGAGGCACCATAACCACATCCGCAGTCCTCCATCAATTTCCTTCATTTTTACCCCAATATATTCCGTGATAATTCCATCGCTTTTCCTTTCATCCCCCGACAAATCCATAGTTTTAATGCCTCGAGACAACCTTCGTTTCCCCCTCGTAATTGTTCCCAGAATTCCCCATCCAATCCCCAATTCTTTTCTTCATTTCCTCTCCATTCATCTTCTTCCGCAACCCATTCCATTTTCCCCTCCGTGTCTCGTAATCCCTGTCAAAGAATTCTCCAAAAACCAACCGGAACTGCTCTTACCTTATTCAGATTTCCACAACCATGCCTCTTTTCTATATCTTCGACGACACATCCCCCATCTCCATTTTCCCCACTTCGCCCCAAATCTCATCTTTGTTGCCCTTCCGAAATTCCCAACAGTTCCATCTGCCCCTCCCCCGCCTTCTTCCGGAATTGTGATGGCCGTTGCCCTTAGCCAACCATAGCGATCACGAAATGGGTATCTCTCGGCACGCGAACCAATATTCCCCTGTCTGTCCCGCAGAGTCAAGAGGGAGGGCCCTGCTACCATTTACTCCTCACCCTCTTTAGGTCGTGTGGAAGACGCTCCTTTGGGGGCTGCATTCCAGAAGTCTTCTTTCAGCCCCATACCTCATCCTACGTCGTTCTTTTCGTCCCCACCTCCTCTACAATTCCTCCCAAATCTTCTTTTCTCCAGCCCTGGTTTCCTATAGTATTCCGAAGCAGTCGTCGTTCTATCCTCAGGGTCTCATCCCTGCGTCTCTCTCTGTTCTTTATGCCACTTTCCGCTCTTACCTGCTCTACTTTCCTATCTTTTCGAAGAAAACAGACGTCTCCATTCAATCTCCGAAGTATCCGGGGAGGGATTTGCTCTTTGAGCGCCGCTTCTGTCCCTTTAGAGAGGATTCGCATAACGTTGTCTTTCCACCGAAATGTATCCGTTTAAGGAGATGAATGCATATCAGGGGAATGAGATGCCTCGCGGTTGGTCGCGCATCTTTCACTGGCGCTTCCTTGAGAAGATGAAAGCTGCGCGAAGAAAATGTTTGCCTTATTTTGGGTAACGGAGAGAAATTCGGGAATAAGCGTTCATAATTCGGTACCGATCCTGTGATTTCAAGGCTATATTTGTAGAATTCTGTTTGAAATACCTAAATAAAATGTTCGTGAGAGGAGGGCTGACAGAGATGGATTATAAGCAAGTGGCGTGAGAACACGTAAAAAAAATCGAGTCATCCACTTCCGGAGCCTACCTTTTACGAATGATCTAATATTATATTTTAGAAACAGATGGTGTGAGTTAATATCCTTGCTCACATGAGTCGAATCGCATTCTCTATCTAACAATAAGAGTATTCGCGGAGACAGTTCAGGACCAGAACGGAACTGCGGCGTATTTCGCGCATTAAGCGTTCGCAGAGGCAAGGAAAATTATCCTGCGCATGCGCCACAGTTCCGAACTGGTTCTGAACTGTCTCTGCGAACACATCTAACAATACTGACATTCCCAAGGAGAAACGGACATGGGAAGTCTTACGGGACCGGGACTTGAGCCCGGGTCTACCAATATAGAGTTTATCCATTGAGCCATTACATATAGACATACCGCTCGGTATATTTTGTAGGCAACCGGAAATTGGGAGACCCGGGTTCAAGTCCCGGTCCCGTAAGACTTTTGTCAGGTTTTTCCTAGGGAATTATCCTAGGTGCTAGCCCCTACTTGCAAAGTCACCTCTAACGCTTTTTCTTGTGGATAAAAGCCACGATTCCCGAAAATCATCCCTCAAATTGCGATCACAACGAATATTTCTAGGTTACGGTCGTTTTTTTATTATGATTTATTTCTGTAATTTCAATCAATTTAGGAAACACGATGTTCATTTCAGTTATTAAATATCCAATATATATATCGTAATGTTGAGTTGCTTCTCATTTCCTTATCGAACAACATCAGTATACTTCTCTAGTATACCACCAAGTCATGACTGATATAGCGCACTGAAGTTAGTAAACTCGTTGAGTATATACTCGGTAGTGCAGTTCGATTCAAGCGTTCGATTTCATCGTCACTTGTGTGCGGAGGATGCTCTCCAAAGCAGAGAATACTCAGATCTTAAATCACGACATCTCTCATCCAGCCCACCATATAATTCCGTATATAATTCACTGATATAACCTTACAGAAAAGACGGTGCTCTTGGGTAAATAAAATGAATACATTTATCACTGGGGAATACGAAAATATTTCTCTGAGGGAGATCTTTTCAAGATACCTGTGGCATCTTCTATTATGAAGGATTTACTCTATCCATTCTTACACATTTTCCTCCAGAATTCCAAATCCATTACATTTTTTCTTTCGGCAGAATGTAGATTGAAAAGGCACGCAAGATAAGCAAACGCCACGGAACACGAAGAATTATTGGGCAAACTTAAATATTGCGAGAGGAAAGCGGTCTCTCGATCTTCCACACGGCGCGAGTTCCATCGAACGCGCGGATATAATACGACGGGAAACAATTTTCTCGTAAAACATTCGCGAAAAAATAAATTCGTTTCCTTCTCCCAAAAGGCACATATTTGTAGCGCGCCGAGGATGGGAAATCCGTCTCCCTTTTGAGACTTTCTTCCATTCTTCTCCGAGTTATTAGCTTCCGTATGAAAGACATTCTTCTTGCGAAAATGCCTCGCGGGAGTAAAAACCCTCCTTCCTTCTTCCCTTTGGGTGTTTTTTCACTTTTTCCCTTTTTCTTCCTCTCTCGGTTCGAATCCTAGCCATCTTTTTACCCTCCCCTTCGGTGGTACGGCGCAGCTGCCGCCGAGGGATCCCGTGTCGTTTTCCCACAATCCCTCTCTCCCCCCATTCCCCAGCCAACTTCCTCCCCTCTCTCTCATACACCCTGTACCTCACCTCAGCACCTGAATTCTAAAACCTCCGCGGCCTGCCCCAGTGGTTTTAAGGCAAGCGTCGCTTATTACCTCTCCATCTTCGTCGCGAATGGCGTCGGGACGTTCGCGGCGTTCCCTCAATGGCATTGCGGACTGGTCCTCGACGCTTGGTGGTGGGGATGAACAGATGCCGTTAACGTGATGCCTCCCGGGTGCGTGTATCCATTCCACATCTCCAGTACGTGCAAAGAGAGGGCACATTTGACTCCCGCTCGCTTCGGCGCCCTCTTATGACGTCATTTCCGACCACGTGGTCGCCGTGTCATGACGTGCGTAGAGTGGGATTCGTTGTTGCATGGCACGTCTTTTCTTTCTCCATTTCCGGATGGGGGGTTATCCTTGTTGGCTGCGTAATGCCGCGTCTTTTGTTCCCGATAGGTTTTTTTCTCCGTGTGCGTGCGTGTCGGGCGGATCCGTGAATGGGTCCGGGATTTTATATACAGGCCTAAGAGGCGGAAGGCCTTTTTCCCGAGAGGAGGAATAATTTTGGGAAAGTTGAGTTCTCTAAGTAAGGGAATTAATACAGCTCTGTTGTGGCTGAGATGAGCGGAGGATACACGTGAAATTCGGTTGAAGTTGCCGAAGCCATATGGCGCTCTTATTCGAGAGAGGGCGACCCGCTCTTCCTGTGATGCGATAATTGCCTCCCATAACAGCGGTTTTGGCGAGTATCTACAGAGATATACAAAGAGGATCCACCAAATTCCTACCGAGCTGTAGGGCTCTGCGGAATTAAGTTAAGCATAAAATAGCTAATTCGCAGAAAGATATTTTAGAAGTCCTGACGAAAATCCAGTTCCATGGAGAGGGAAGGCAGGTGCCTAGATCTCCTCATCATTAACGTTTGGGCATCAAGAAGGTACTTGCATTTTTCCGCCTTCAATTATAGTCGTGTTACGGCTCAAAATACACCCTTTTCTGCTTTATTGCCGACAATTACCCTCCGATATCCAAACTAATGCTGTTCCTAACTAAACTAATTCTTTTAATATGATCTGGAATCTCGTTTTCTCACGATTTAAAGGAATGAAAGCCAATTGCAAATTCCTCAACAGATTATGTTTCCTCGCATCAGTATTACTGTTTCATTAACAAGATAAAATGAAATAAAAATCTTTATTAATTAATAATTTTCCATTTTTATACATAGAGTTGTAATTCAGAATAAAATACGTATATAATAGAAATATTATTATTAAATTTAAGAAAATGAAATCAAATTGCATTTTCAGTACATTTAAGGTCACACATATGTGAGATAATCCTCAATTAATATAATTATAAAATAGTAATTATATTCCTTATGGTATTCCTCAATCCAGCAAAATATTTATCATACAACTACTTCATCTCTTATAATTTTGGCACAGAATTATTCAACTTATTTATTTTTAAGGCAATAAAATTTGGCTGTACTTCAGTATTACTAATCATAGGATTAAGTTCGGAGTCCACGAGTGAGATATTGCTCTCCTTCTAACACATTCCTCTACTATCATCTATATATGACGAAAGGTGTGCTCATGCTAATTACCGATCTCTTGAAAATGAAAGACCACGCTCCAGACCGAGTGTGCTACTAAAGAAAAGTAGAGGTTCCTCTTCCAGAATGAAAGTGTCCCAATTAACGGATTGTTTACCGCCTCGTGTTCTACACGAGGCGGTCAGTGTCTCTGAATCCGCCTCAAAAGCCCTCTCTTCCATTCATTCGGATATCTGAACTCTCTTCACTTCGAATCCGTCGTAAAAGTGCTCTTCCTAACACCGGACGACGACCTTCATTCAAATGTCGCTTTACTTCCATTGAATCCCAATCAATAAGTTTCCTCGCCAATATTCCCACCAAAAGAAAATTAGCACCGTATTCAGGAGTAATTGGTCATCCAGAGCTTTCATAAAGGAGAGAAACAGATCGCTCTTAGTTGCCTATGGGTCCGTTAATACTGAATATCCTCCTCAAACGAGAGAAATGAAGTTGGATTCCCAGCAGAAACGATTCGTTGCGGTCTTCTGAGAGAAAGCGAGGATTGTAATTCTAAATCCTTATCGCATTCAGAAATGTGCTCTAAGTGGGAATGAAGAGGGATGGCGAGGAATTTTAATGAATCATTGATATTCTGCGTCTCTTTCGGGGGATTTAACATAAGCGGAATGATTTATTTCCCTCTCCGTCGCGGAAAAGAGCTCTCTTCCTCTTGCAAAAAGACGTTCCCTCTATAGATAATATTATGACATTCACGGAGGAAAGGATATCTATATCTTTATATAAGAAAAAAAGGTCGTTTAATTAGTATGAAAGCGTTTCTTACACTTCATATATACAGAGGGTTTAACTCGTTTTACTATCAATAATAATAAAAGAAATATCGTGATGGTTTTTCAATTTTTTCGCACTACCAATTGAATTCTTAAAGTAACTACGGTTCCATTACTAAAAAATAACGTATCGGTTAACGTTGTTTGCAGGTTTGTGTTTTCTCGTAGATAAAATAGCCAATGACTGATGATTCCGCTCCCAGAGAGGGAAACTATTACATTTCGACTACTACAGCTGATCTGTGACTAAAGAAAACTTATTAACCTTCTTACTTTATTGTTATAATTTATTAGATGAAAATTATTAATAATTGTAACATAATTTAAAGTTTTTATATAATTATTTTCGGAGTCGAACCGTTTTATTAAATTATTATTTTATATAATAATAATTATTATTCGTTGAAATAGTGCGTTACCTAGTTATATTGGAGTTATAGTATTGTGGGACCGTTATTGATTACAATAACATATGACAAGAATGCATTGCTATACCATAAAGTGATACATCACTATATGCTACACTAATCAAATAATACAGCTTTACTGATTTATACAATATCTCATTGACACAACAATGTGCTATTAAGATACAGTTGAAAATTATAACATACTATATAAAGTATAATTAATTACGTATATTACATAAATAATAACTTTTTATCGTCTGTTATAAATAAAGTGATAGATGTTTTGGCAAACTCTAAAATCACCTAGAAAATTTATTATATTTCAAATAAAGCAGCACGTTATTTTCCATGCTAACAGAATTGCTTAAAGCTAAATTGCATTGCGAGGTGGATATAAGGGTACTTTGTTAATTTGACGGAATAAAAAGATTGAGTCTTTTATTCAAAATGTATGAGGAGTTATCAGAACAACAGAGGTAAACGGTACGCCGCCGATTAAAGTACTCTGAAAAGTCGAATGTTCTCGTCGAGAAACGCAAGTTCAACGATTTCAAGAATTGTTTGTTTGACATTCAGTCAACAGAATTTTCAATGGCGGCACTTGGAGACTTTGCTAGTTACTGAGCAGTCCTCTAATAAGCGAGCAGTATCTTGTGAAAGATTATGACTTTACTTTGGAAGGAATCTTTTATTTTTTATGTCTCGGTATCAAAGAGGCCTTCATCGATTCTGAATTCGGTACTTCTTTGATGAGGAAATATTCTTTTAACTCAAAGGTAAACAGCTCGTGATAACAATTTTCTTTTGGAATATCGCGTCGTAGAAAAAGTATGCCTTTTACCCAAAAGAAAAACTGAGCAACTTTTGCCTCTGCCAGTTAAAACTCCGCTTTGAGTGATTCAAGTTTTCTACGGGTTGTTTCTTTTTTAACGCCTTCTTTTGGATTTAGTGATATTTGATTGGTCAATGATCTGATATCGATAATCCAGTGGCGGAAGTGCTGAACAGAATAACTGTCATAACATTTAGTAGTAGTAGTATTGTTAAAAGTGCTTCGACTGCTAACGTCATTTCGCACGTAGGCTCCCACCGGGAATCGAACCCGGGATCGCTTTCGCCGAAGTCGAACGCGTTGGCTATTCGGGAGCCGTCATACCATTTTCCTACTGCGAAAACTTTTCGACATTATTCGTATGACAATATTTCATTATTTTATATCTTTTCCGCTGAAAGCCAAGATTTGCCTCCAAATAAATAAGATAGAAAATGTATCTTTTCATTGTCATGGGAAAGTGTATCTTTTTAAGGTAACCTCTGAAATTAGATATCCTCCGTATCATCCGGCATCGATCCGTAATATATTTGTTCCAGTTTTCACTCCGGTTCATTAAAAATACCAAATATCGGTTCAGTTCCGGTTTCGCTTGGCCGAACAGCTTCAAACCGATTTTCTTCACTTCGACCTTGAAAATGCACCTCGGAAGGTTATGTTTATCTTTTCTCTATAACATGAGATTAAATGAAATTTTAGATTGTAACTTACGGAATTAAAGAAATTATGTTCAAATAATCCGATCAGATAAATTTAAACGTGTGGAATTAATGAAGTCTACGTGATCAGGCGTCACTTTGTGGGAAGCCATAACGTAAACAGGCGAAAGGAAAAACCTTAGTAATTTTCCACAACATATTTCACTGCTGCAGAAGCGCACTACTCCGGTAGCGAAAGTGGTTGTATCTGAATTATGCTGTGGAAAATGAATAAGGTCTTTTTCTCACGCCTGTCTTTTCGGTTCGGATTCGGTTATTACTCCGACAAAAATAAAGACTTCTCTGTTTCCGGGTTCCGGATCGATGCGGACTTGCTATGGATAGCCATTTGCGTAACATGTTCGACTTTGGCTAAACTGGCTCCGGGATCGATTCCCGGGGGGGAAATGACCTCAGCTGTCGAAGCATTTTTAACAATACTACTGCTCTTGAATTAGACCAAACCTCTGTTTTCATATTTGATTTTGGGCCTACATTTGCATGCTTTTGTTAAGAGGTAAATATAAATAATGACTACGTTTGATAAAAATTGCGGCCGCATAAATATTTTAATTAACATTCATTAATATATAAATTTACAAATTTCAAGTGCGTCCAAAATATGTGTGATTGCAGCTGACCATTCGGAAATTTCGACTTAATTATTAGCTATAATTTTATTTAAAATTATACTTTTTGTTTGATTAATTAGC
>KZ309053.1:42576-86660 GCA_000376725.2 Ladona fulva
ATATATATATACTTATTTCCTCTGAAAAATGTCTTATTTCGACGTTTTTTTATTCCAGGTAATACATCTGAAAAATGTCCACCGTAAGAATGTAAGAAGCTCTTCATAGCGGTACATTTACGGAAACCGTGTATGTATAAATTATTTGAATTTAATCTTTTCTATAAATTATACCTTTTATGTATTAGCAGTAATTAAATCGTAGCCAATCATCGAATCTAGATGAATCAGTTTGGTACTTTGGAATAGTACATGGTCTATTTATTTTCCGATCGATCAAAATTGATTTCGCAGAGTATCGAATCAACTGGTACACATCCGGGCTCATTTATAAACAATTATTTACGTATACTCTACGAATGCAGTCAGTGAGGTAATGAATTTCTATACTTGCTTTACCAGTGTTACCAGCGTAACAAAACCAGAAGAAGGTATAAAGGATAGGACAGAGGAATGTGCGGCTACGTGCGGACTTTTCGGGCGTTCAAGGGGGAAAACACTTCCTGTAGAAAATTTGCTAACGTATTGTTTTACTCCAATCTCGTTTCTAATGCAAGAGAAAATAAATGGTAAACATTCGATCTTGGTTTACTTAGCGAATAAAATAGTAACCTCTTATTATTTCGATGTTAAAGTATCAGTCTCTAGGCAGTTAGCAAATTGAATGCTACCGGTTGGTATTGTACAGTAATGTGGAACCTTTTACATCTATCGATGTTAAGTGATTCCCAATCCCAGAGGACCATCTTACTTTGATGGCTGTGATGTAAAAAAATCCTAAACGATTATCGATTTTTTTTCCTACATGATTTTAATACTGTTTGATTGAAGAAAGAGGTGTTCATGCTTTATTGAGAAAACAAATGAGATGATTTATAGTCATCGTTTACCAGTTAGGTCGCGTCATATAAATATTAACTTTGGTTACATTGTTGGCGGAAATGTTAACGACCTTAATGTTTACACCCTTCACACATGTTCCTTACGTAACGGTAGGAATATGATTCTATTTAAAGATAAGTCGCTAATTTTATTACTGTTTTCACAACTATTAAGGTCTACTTAAGTTTCTTTTTGCGATTCTCAGTGATCTCTCTTTAGGTTATACCTTATGTGTATTCGGGGAAACATTTCAGTGCCCCTTTCGCGTTTTTAGCGTTCGCGGAGGAAAAATCATCCTGCGCATGCGTCGGCGTTAATTAAACTCATTTTTAAATAAATAGTACCCATTTTTGTTATAGTTAGATTATGTAATTAATATGTAACTAGATGGGAATGATTTAATAATCATTTCAAACGTTTTTTTTTCTACAACATTTAATTTTATTTCATGATAAAATTTACAAATATTAATCGTTAGGTGCGAATTAAAACCCGTTTGTTTCGCAGTGCGTTACACAATAGTCATAAGATAACCTTGCAGGAGATCGCCGCCCTTCGCTCCATAACAGCATCTGTAATCAGAGACGGAGGCACGCCTCGGGTTTTAATCCATATTATTGCATCGTCGTGCTTCAAGTTTGGTTGCGTGTGAAGGACGCGCGTATGTGGGGCGTCAGTCGATACGCTTATAACAGATCAATGGAACGAGGCTGTGATCGAAAGCACTCCTCGGATGGCGCTCATTAACGAGGGACGACAACAGCGACGGAAGGCCAACGACGGCGGGCATTGTCTGGTCTCGAATTTTATTATCATTTGGTTCCGAAGATCGCTCTCGATGTATTCGCCGTCCATCGACTATCAATTTCAATTGCTCTCGAAAGTTTGCTATATCGATAGTTTCGACAAAGGCGCTGTATCGGGTTACCGTGCTTGAAGGATATCGTTCAAAACGCCCAACTTTCAATCTCTGAAAATGGCTTTTTAGGTTCCTTGCTTAGGGCGATTTATTCATTACAACGTAATTCTCTTCCGTTTCGAATCTCGTTGGAAAAACTAGGCTACGTTTTTAAGTATAGTCTTATTGTGTGAATTTAGCGTCTATTTGATTTTTATTTGTCGCGTTTGATGAAATGTGTGTAAGCTGTAGACGCAGCCGAGGCACAGTTGAAAGAGTTTGGCAATGTGTCGCAGTGTGAAAAATTTCCCTGGATATTTTGAAATGTATTATTATTTGAACTTTTTACAGTTTTGTCAATGTCCCTTCAGTAAGTTCGGTGAACTATCTATCGGTGAACATTCAGATGGAAATTTTTTATAAAATTGAGGCAAATTTACAAAGTAAATGTACACATTTAAGTTTAGTATATGTGTAGATTACCTCCACCCTCGGCACTCATGAGAATTAAATGTTACTGCTCAATGGTTTGGTGTAACACTTCGGTAATTCGTTACATCACATGCTCTTGTTTTATATCTATAACGTTTAAATTTAGAATAAACATTTGATGTGGTGTCCGGATGGCCAAGTGGGCTGCGCATCTGCTGGAAGCGGTCCCGGGTTCGGCTCCCGGTAGGGGCCATATGTGCCTTTTGACTTCACCTGTCGAAGGGCTTTTAACTATACTATTTCTGCTAATCATTTCGTTCATAACTTTGACTCGTAGGATTTTTACTTTAACTGTCAATAAATAATTGCTTTACCTCAACACAAAATAAATTAAGAATTCATTTTTCTCTGATCAACAATTATGCGCGATAAGCAAATGTCGCGTGTAAAAATCTCCAGAAAGTATATGAAGCATATTTTGTCTGCATTTTGGGCTGTTTTACGAAGGATTATTAATCCAATAAGGAAGGAACTATTGCACACAATACGTAAATACTCTCATCAGAAGAAAAACCGCTACTTCGACAACTTCTCTATATTTCAGTTTGATCCATATTCATATTAATCTAATGTATAAGGCATTTATTTATTGTATGAAGAGATGAAGTTTTGGTCCTGGCGTGATATTTACAGACCATAATGTACATTTGCTGAATGAATCGTATGCGAATATTTACGATTCAAAACGGCATTTCATACCTCCAATTTGAACATTAACATTGGAAATTTTTTGTCTTAAATGTATTTGAAATACGTCGGAATTTCCTTTTAAGTATAATTCAGCAGAATACAACTGTCTAACTTGAAGAATGTAATGGAGTTGGTCAACTCTAATTTGATTCCTAAATTATCACAAGACACATTGAAGTGCCTTTTCGCAGACTGTGCAGAACGGAGACTGACTGAGGCATTCCCAACAGACAAACTTAAATTCATGTCAGGATACTAATGCCAAACATTACAACTATTTCAAAAGGTAGGTAATATTTCTTAAGATTCTCATCAGATCGGTCATTTTATTGTCACTGCAACCATGATGCCTATCTTCTACCATTCTCTTTGAGGTCACCACTGTCATTCTTGCTCGAATGTCAATGTAGGTACTTTCTCCTCGGTCGTCCTCTTCCTTTATTTCTAACAATCCCTCTAAAAGTACTTAAATCAGCCCGTTATACATTTGTTTTCCTTCCGGTCCAACTAATTTTCAGCACTCTTCTGCTGCATCCAAACAACATATCTCAGTCTTTCTTAAATTCTAACATTCGCAACCATTAGGCAAAGTGAGGAATGTTATCGCAAATTTAATCCTTATTGTCAATTCTATATGTGGACTGTTTAGAGGGTTTTTCTTCTAGGGGAGGCTAGTTTTGTCAATGCGATTCTTCCTTTTACTTCTGTGAAGATTCTATTTATATAATTAACTATGCACCCTAGGTAGCAAAATTGATGTACTTCTTCAATCTCTGAGTTGTTTATCATATATATGAAAAGCAAATGTCTATCCGTCCGTCTGTCCGTCCCCCTATTTATCTCAGAGATCTGAAACAAACTGCATTGTGCTTCTACGATTCTGAAACCCCCAGGAAAATTATTTTAATCTTTGTAAAGGCCCGGGTTCGAACCCAGGAGCACAAAATGCGTTTCCATAAGAGATGTACGTAAATTACGTTTTCATGACTTGCAGAGGTTGTTTCTTTTACAAAATTAAATTAGCAACAATAGTCCTACGAAATTGAGACAAGTGTCACAAGAAAGGAAAATGGTCATATATTCTTATTTTAGTCGTTAAATATTGATATCGATCCGAACTTTCGAGGATTTTGATAAAAAACACGGAAATTTCGTAAAATTTTTGGGAAATAAACATAGAAATCCCTTTGACGACTAAGGCCGTATTTGAATGTTGATTTCATGAATTATCCCATATAAGTGCACGGGGATAATCAGTTCTTATAATTTTTATAGGAAAATTGAGTAAAGTAGGCTCTTATGACTTGAAAACAGTAAAATAAATATTATAAATAATGGTAAGAAATATATTGAGTAATTATGATCATACGACGGAATTCTTTTGTGCTTAGGAGGACCAGATATATACGGTAATAGATATTTTTTAAAACTAAATTAAGTCCCGTCATGCTTGACGGGGGCGTTTACTAGTTTTGATATACTCGTAAGTTTCTGTATATTCCCTTGTTCTTGTCTACAACCATGGTTTTCATTTTCTTTATGTTTATCTGTAGTTTTCATTTCTTCACGGATTCATACAGAAGATTTAGCATTCGATTGGTTTCTTACTCTGTTAGTATTACAATCACATCAACAAATCTGATTCGGTGAATCCTGGCTCTGTTTATTTCAAGCCCTTTTTTTGCTTCAACGTGTTAATATATTTATCAAATTATTATCGCTGTAATATTATAAAGAATGGATGATTTAATAAAAACCGAATTCATCGTAACAATTGGCAGTTATTAAGTGTCGATCGATAGATTTATTTAATTCCTACTAAGAATACATTTAACAATTTTACGAAATGAAGATTTTACCTGGAAACTTCTTATCAAGCACCGTTCTCGAGAATGCTTGAACTCTTTTGTTAACGATCAAATAACAATTCATAGGAATAATCTTTCAAGTATCTATCTTTAGAGCGAGACAAAAATTCTTGGAAGCGCTGTATGATAATTTCATTCAAGAAACAATTGTTCTAAAAGGTTTCCCCGCCTCACCAAACATTCGAATAACGTGCAACGTCATGCACCCCCCTGACCTCGGCGGCCTGGGCAACTGCTCGTTCCGGTTCTGTCCCTAATTGGGAAAAGAAAATACTTTCGCATAGTTAATTGCATTGGCGACATAAATACAAAATCACAATTATGATGCAATTCCTTTCATGGATAAACGAGTTAATTGTAATTGTTGCGCGGAATGTAACGAAGTCTGCGATTCAGTTGCGAAGAGCTGAAATTGTTTCGTGCAAACATAAAACGAAATGCAAGGTTGTTGATTTCCTACAGAAATTATGGCAATTAAAATAAAGAATATTCATCACGTGATGAAATAATACCGGAGATTTGAAAATTTCTATCGATGCCGTTGGTGACCCAACGGGCGATAAAAAGTCCTGCGATGCATGGATCAGTTTTACTCGTCGAAATAGAGGAAATTGCCCAGTGCCATTAAATCTTATCCAAAGCGTATCTGTCGCATCGAGTTGGCGATTTCTGCGAAAACAAACCGTCCACCTCTAAGCTCGGCTTAACTGTTTTTCGGTAATGAACAATGATGACGATCGTTGCGAAACGCAGTTCTGAAAATGTTTCTCGATTTTTCGTATCTCATTCCTTATAATTGCTTGGAAAGGCAATCGCTCGGAAACAGAAAACCTTATGAATCTTAATTCACGTCCGATATAACCCCATTCTCGTGATAAATTCTGCCTTTTTATCGACCTGATATCGACCTTAGGCGAGGAAAAACCAACGTCGGAATGTATCGGCTGCCCTCTGTCGTGAGCGCTGAAAATCTCGGCAGTGCGTAACTGGTTATCGATGGAAATGAAGAAAAACGTGGGCAATTATTCTAAACGAGGGAGAAAGGATGCGATGAAAGGAAAATAAAAACAATGGCATACATATATCAGCGTGACTCATGAATGCCTCATAAACCCTTTGTCATTATCAATGAATGGCATCGAAGATACAGTGTGCAATGCACAATTCAAATACAGGCTTTCTTTATATGTTTTAAAATCAAGATGCTTCTCCTC
Source organism: Ladona fulva (assembly GCA_000376725.2). NCBI lineage: Eukaryota > Metazoa > Arthropoda > Insecta > Odonata > Libellulidae > Ladona > Ladona fulva. The sequence goes on from KZ309053.1 coordinate 48,621, forward strand.
GTGGAATTGTTATCGTTGGTAGAGAGAAGATTAAAATATAGAATACATTTGTTCAATACAAACAGGAATAACTTTCTTGGAAATGAATGTAGTGTTTCGAATGTAGTGAAACCCAATTAAGACGCTTTTCATGGTCTCGACCCCCGAATACGACTATATATTTTTTTTTCACGTTAGGACAAAAGGAACGAGTTTTCGACTCTTCAGACTTTAAATAAGTACTTTAAATAGGGAAAGGAAATTTCTTTAGTTAGCTTTATAAGCCGCAGCTATTGACAGGGTGTCCATGACAAAGAGCCCGCGAACTATGCTTGTCTATTTCTGTGTGAGTTCCCTGCAAGCCGCCTTTCGGCGTGTGGCAGGGGGTGCATGCACCAACACTCTATTTCCTTAATCGATTATTTTCGCTTATCCTTCGCGGAAAAAATGAGTTCTTGAATCTATTGGTTCTGGCATCTATTTCTCTGATCTTTCTCGCATTATCGGAACGGCCTATGTAGCATGGTGAACGCATTATGTCTGCTACATAATCTCTGAACGTGCTTTCTCTGAATTTATCCAGTAAATTGATCCTTTGTTGAACTCTTCTAACTTCCAAAGATTCCCATTTTGCGTCCTGTAGCATCTGAGTGACGCTCACTGATTTATCGTAGCAATTTTTCACAAAAATTATCGCCTTTCGCTGCACTTTTTCTAATTCTTTAATATAACACTTATCGGCAGGGTCTCATACACTACACGCATACTCAAGATGAGGTCTAACTAACGCAAAATAACATCGCTCGCGAACTTTTTCGTCGCTCCGACCGACTATTCTTTTTACGAAACCGAGTTTTTAAAGTGCTTTTCCGCATATATTATGAATGTGAGTACTCCATGTTAAGTTATTCGTGAGAGTTACGCCAAGATATTTCACTGACTTTATGCTTGTCTGGTCTGCTTTTCGGTCAAAGAACGCGCCTCCGTCCTATACTTCTCTTTCGTAATTTTTCACTCTGAAATGAAGCAATTTTTACCATGTTAACAACTATGGAAAAATAGCGAATATATAATATAAAGCACAATCTGCATGGCACTGCCACTCTGGAAAAGTTGGCGTGTTTACATGAGACTACCACAAAAGGAACACCAGAATTGGTGGAACACCACCAGCCCCTGTTAGTCAAACTGATATCTCAGAGTGAGCTGGAAATTGTTTTACTTCCTTATTTCTTCGTTTTTCCTCACCTTGGGTAATAAATAAATCAATAACAATGATAAAAAACATTAATAAATAACAATCATGTAATACAATAATAAAAATAATTATTATCATGTATATTATATGCTAATTTGGCCGAGCTGATTCTGCTACAAATTCAAGGAAATAGATGTTAACGCTTCTAAAGTTAATTTTCTTCGCGAAAGATACTTGACAGAGACCGACTTGCCTTACATACTAAACACTTTATATCACAATTGAGAAAATTCCGTTTGAAATTGTTTCTTCCAATGAATTGATTCTTTTTTAATATATAATAAATATATTGAAGTTTCCCAGGTATTGACTATAATTTTTATAGGAATTGATGTAAAAAGCAAGAATATTTCGATGAATTTTAATAATCCCCTCAAATTTGACCAAAAATATACTTAAAATTTGTAAGATTTGTTAAGTCCAATCTCCGCTCATAAAATATTTCCGTTGCTTCACTAATCCCATATTTCAATCAAATATTTGATACTTACTGCAATTTCGCCCACGAAACGAAGGACGGAGGACGTTTAGGCTGAGTGCCGTTTCTGCGAATATATTTTGACATGAAGCTGTAACTCTCGACTCTTTCGGTACCGGACACTCCTTGGATTTTCGGAATGGGCTTATACACTCCAAAACTATCAAATATATTCTAGTGTGAATGTTTTACTTTCTATTCGGAACAATACATTCTATTTATTTAACCACTGTTTTTAACTAAAATATAAATGACACTACACAAATTCATTTAGATAGTTTTACTTCTTAAAATTTTGTTTCTAAAGTTTTTTTTTTGCCTTTATTTGCCGTTTCTATCAGAATTATTTCTTATAATAGTACGATTTTATTCGAGCATGATTGAGACTACCAAGTCTTTTCTTAGAGGAAAAGGATGTTAAAAGCGACTTCGTTAAAGCAAAAAGATAAATTTTGTAAAGCTCATGGCAAATGTTAAATGAAACAACAATGCCCACAAATACAAACAAAATGATACAAATTGTGCGGTTCTAAGTATGCATATGACCTCCCTACGACCTCTGAGGATTTCCAACTCTTGGCTGTGTCTGTTTGCGAAAGTGGGCAATAATTGGAAGATTAACGAAGGAAAAATGTGTTGGAAGAAAAAGGAGAAAAAGGGCGTTGGTTTGTGCATTTCGCTCCGTCGGATCGCCGAGACGGCGACGCTAATGAGGTGGCCGAGAAATGCGGTTTAACCTTCTGAAGTGGCTTTCGGACGTATTAAGGGAAGCCGCTGGATTTTTTGGCTGTAGGCGTGGTTCATGGGATAAAGTAATCAGGGTGTTGTTAAACGGAGGGGATTCTATTTGCTACGGAGGCGTTCTGGCTGTACTACTACTTATGACAATCCACATAAGAATAAATGGCAACTTATTGTCCCGTGTTAGCTTTATTCAGGTTTCATGTGAAAAGTTTACCGTTCTAATGAGATTATCTTCTGGATGTATTAGTTTCCATCTCAGGCAGAATGCGGGGAAATCAACTCGTATGAAGCTTAGAATTTAATCAGCTGTCGCATATTTGCCATATTTACTTTTGATTGAGGCAGTTTTACTCCTTTATGTAACTGATCCTGCATGTGAGATGTTGAACGTGAATTGCATTCCCGAGTGAGCACATCCTCTGTAACGAAATAAATTGTGTGCGAATTCGCGGTGATTTAATTGTGCGATCGCCGGGAATGTTTAGTTGATTTACTTTTTATCACTGATTGTTATATTTTTCTTTACATTCTTCTAAAATTCCAACTCACAGTGTACGTTCTACGTAGAATGGGGTACAGATTACGTCAGATTCTTAAAGTCAATTTAATAAAGTAACAAAGGTAACCCGTCCTAAGGTATGAAAATTGCCAATAACAGAAAACATTTTAAAACAGGTCAAGCGATTGCGGAAATTTTATTGACGGACGACAAAAAAATATAATTTTATTTAATCGATTTGAAATGAAGGGGCTCCTCAATTGAAGCTCGTTTCCGGTCATCAGTATTGCCGTTTGCGTGGAATTTTTCACGTAACTGAAATCTCCGATGAAAATGGTTCAAACGACCTCTGGGATAATCCCATTTCATTTAGACATTTCAATGAAGAGGTTGGTACGTCACTTGATGAGTTTGCTCCGCGTCACGAAAATTATGGCTTCGCTCCGCTGTATACGCACTTAATAGACGTCCACAGAGAAGATATTGGCAGATTAAGCTCCAGTCGTTTCTTTGCTGTAACTGGAACACAGGACACAGGGCCGAAATCCGCCGCGTCGGCCTCATTCCGAGCACACCATTCCGTCAGCCGACGTTAACGAGATCGTGTGCCGATTTATTCCGTTCATTGAAAAGGTCAGAGAGCATCGTCGGTACCAAATGAAGCCATTTCCGGCAATTGTCGACTTAAAAAGCCTTGCGGCAAATTTACGAAAATCGGTGTGCACTTTATCGATATTTTTATTATCTTCGAGAGTTAATCGATACCATCCCTTCGATTTTTATGGTCGATACTGCCTTGTGTCGGTCGTATACCAATGGAGATCCGGGAGATGATAGGAATTTCGGGATCAGGTGCTTGGGAAAACAATATTGCGTTGGAGGTGTAATTTTAGATCTTAAAAGTATTATTTGAAATTATAATTACTATTTTAAGCTTAGCTCCCGTTCTATTTTCTCTGGCGTTGATTTAATTGAAATAAAAGAGATCGTTATTGCTCCATGACGGTAATCTGCCATGGTGTTTACACCCAAAGAAGGCCTACAGGGTATTTATGTAGACCACTACTAGATCGTTGATTACTTAGACACCTTGTCTTATTAAGATCTGTTATTATTTCCTTTTGTGCATTAGCTATCCCTTGAATCTTGGTTCATTATTCATCCACGTTTTCTTTACATCCTTCCTAAAAAGCGCCAAACGAGGTGATTCATCCTTCTGAAAATGTTTCGCGGAAAATCATCGAGTTAAGTTCCAATTCACTACATTTCTCCTTCTGTAAAATATTTCTTAATTATTTTGATGTCCGGCGCAAATCATCAATTAATATTGCAATTGTGCTGGTAAATCACATACCTACTTATTGTGCCATTGCATATGAAATTCATTTTTCAGTCTCAGTGAATAAGTTAAAAGTCTCCGCATCTTCCTTCACATGTTTTTTCTCGTTGTGTGCGAGTGAAGATTTTTAATTCAGAAAAGTTGATCCTTCCTTTGAAATGAATAAGATGCTAGAGTGTGAAGGGAGCGCATTTCCTCTGAGAGTTTGCATTACCGCCAAGAAACACTTTTTCAGAGCAAACTTTCCTTCGCCAATGCTTTTAGAGTTCTTAAACAAAATTCCAACAAATGTTTTTTGGTAAAAAAGGGTAAAATCATTACATTTCGACGCATTAAATCAAATTATTTTCTAATCTATATATACGAAGTATAAAGCAGAATTTCTGGGGGTTCGTTTGTCTGAGATTGGAGTCAACGCCGTTTATCTGATTTGCATCAAACTTTGCGTTCTTTAAGATCCGATAAGAAGTAACGTCACCTTTTTATTTGATAACTTTGCTGGGGTTTGAACCAGGATTGTTCAGATAGATTTCCATAAGAAATACATGTTAAGATCAATTTTATCGGTTATAGGCTTTTTTTGTTTTGCAAAATTAAATTAGAAGGAATAGTGGTGTTAAATTGAGATAGGTACCAAAAGGGGCTCCCGGATAGCCAAGTGGGCAACGCGTTTGACTTCAATGAAAGCGGTCCCGGGTTCGACTCCCGGTGGGGGCCTACGTACGAAATGACCTAAGCTGTCGAAGCACTTTTAGCAATACTACTACTACTAGGTACCAAAAGAAGGAAAATTTATGCAGATTCTTATTATCGTCGAGGAAAATCGCTTTCGATTCGAAGTTGCGAGAATTTAGATAAAATATACGATTATTTAGTGAAATTTTGAGGTTGTAAACAACCCGTCGCTCTGACGACCAATGCGATCGTTGATTCCGAGCTCACGCATTTTCCCATAAGAATAGGTTGTGTATTTAGGCCCATTTAAAGGTAAATGACGATATGAAGAAGAGGAAATTTGTCAGAGATTTTTGCATTTGCAGTTACGTTGCATTGACGAATCGCAGGGACACACGACCATTTAGGAGTGTTTTATTAGGAAGCTCATTTTTGGCCACGGGATTTCAAAATGATGGAGCTTCTAAATATTCTTCTCATTGAATAAATCTCCATGTACGTATTTACCCTATAGGGTTACTATTTAATCCCCTCTCTATTTTCCCCGTTGAGAATCAGCGGGCACTTCAGCTAGTTTCAATGCAAGGCAGAAAATTCAGAAGAGCCTTATAAATTGCCTCTAAGAGTGCATTGCTTATTAAGGCTTGCATGTATCAAATGGAAAACGCCTTGAAAGATAAAACGTATGTTCAATGAGGGTTATAGTTTGGAAAATCTATGAACCAAAATAGGAAATTACGTTTTTCTTAATGTATCACGACAGCGAAAGGTACTGGAAACACTTTACAAAGTGAGACCCTAGTTTAAGACGGCAGCTAAGATGAAAAGAAATTCAAGTAATGCGAGGACATTGCTATGCAGAGAACCAGGAAATTTACTCTGTACTCCTGCTGGGAACATGTTAGGATAATAATGCTTTCGAAGCACTTTGCTGCAGAGGATAGCTAAGGATTCATTTCGAAGGGGTCTTCAGAAGTGGCGGTTGATATATGCAAAAGGCTTGAACGTCCTTCCCAAGTTGGCAAGAGAATATACTTGCATGTTTATTCCTCATTAGGGAGGAAGAGCTGTTTGGTACTGAGATATATTCTTGCTTTTACTTCCAGGGTTTCGTCTCTGTCATCATGTTATAGGAACCCTTCTCACTCTCCAAATCAGTTAAATTCTCGAGGCGCTCTTAAGCTGCCCATTGAGATTAACCATCTCACTAGTCTAGCCATTATGCCCCGATATTTTGGTGTTCTCTTTTAGCCCAACGTAAAGGTTAGTACCACTTTCCAGTTCCATTATAAGATTCTTTAGATGAACGAATTTATTCACTACACTTGAAGCGATAGCTTGGCGAGAGTAACTTGGAAAACTATAAGGACGATGGAAAACATTAAAATTACGAGTTGAGCGTTGTGTGAAATGGAACGAACTATTTTTTCATACATTTGGTATTCGAATAAATTGAGCTGATTTATATTCGGTCATCGGATAGGTAAGTTTCTGCTTGAATACTTTTGGAGAAGATGCGCAGTATTTCGCACAATTCTTATAGGATTTTACGAAGAAAATGCTAACTTTATCAGTCAATGTGGTTGGACTTCGTGGAACGCCGTTTTATAAATGAGAAACAATGAACATCATAAGAAGTCCATTTGTTCTCATTTATTAAGACCGTACTCTATCAAGGGCAAAATCATACGAGGAAAGTTTTCAAAGAAAATATATCGGCAGTCATAAGACACGCAAAGGCAGCCATATTTGCTCTCTCAAGCATTCAGATGCGGGAATCCATTTCGAATTCGTCTCGTCCAGCAACCGAAGCCCGTGTGCAACTTCCCTTACACCTTGTACTTTCGCGAACTTTTCGTAGGTTGCGACATGGTGCAACTCGACGTTTCTTTGACGGGAAAAAAACCCTTTTCAGAGAACGGGAAAGTTGGGCGGATTCGTATATATCAAAGGAGAGAGTTGTCGGGGGTCGACAGCGGCCTCCAAGGGCAAAGGAAGACCATTGTTGGCGCGGAAAGAATGAAAAAGTTCCTTCACCGAGAGGAAACGTCGAGTTCTTAGTCGTTTCGGCAATTTGGGCGAGGTTTATTCTCTCTATTTTCTTCTTATTTCGGCCCTTGAAAAGATCGGTTCCTTCGACGAGAAAGAGAAAGGAAAATTCGCTCGGAATTGAGTCTCGCGTGTGAATAAGATTCCATTTGGAAATGGGGAGCGCTCGCGAAAGCGTCGACGGTCGACGGCAGAATTTTCGGGATTCAGAGAAGACAGGCTAATTTTCGGACTGCCTGCCTCCGGGATATGTTTGTGATTGCTTGGTTACCAAGCTGTGTGAGAAGTTTACGAAGGATGATTAAGAGTGAATTGAATTGCGCACTTTAACAACGTTTTCAGGCCACGCTTTTCGTATCTTGCGGAATCAAGAACTGAAGAAAATGCTTTTGAGACGTCAGCCTCGTCTGTAGTTAATCGTGCGAGGCAGCTTCAGAGGGCGCTTTTTCTCGTTGTTTTATCACTTAAGGGACACATTTTGGGAGAAGTGGACTGGATGAAGTGTGAATTAACTCGTGGAACGTTTTACGTCGGTGATATATTTAAAAGAATCGTATCTCAACGAGTTGTTCAAATTTTTGAAGAAGGAAATTTAGTCTCAATTATGAAGTATTTAACGCATTAGAATCAGGTCCTCCGGAAGTTTGTTTATTGTAATTAATATTTTTCATGATTTGCGTGGTTGTTTGTTTATTTTTTTACTTACAACTTCACGCCGCAATTAGACCAAGTCTCATGAAAGCGTTAAGAAATATACAATAAAATAATTACTACAACGATTGTACAATACAATAAATTCAAATCAGTACAACAATTATGCATTATGCATACGAAACACGTAACCCTCACTGTAATCAATAGCATCGTTATAAAATCATGCAGATTGTCGGTGTTCCTGATTGAATTTCACGGCTACCTTCCTGGGCACACGCCGTATACACCTCAATACAAGGCATTCCCATACTTCTTTCACGTTTCGTCTTTAAAATTGACCACAACTGTTTTAGCAAATACAAATTCAAATTACATTATTGGTTTGCATATGTTATCGTTATGCATTTCTGCTGAAGCACTCTAATTTTATTCAAAGTTTATCGATAATTAATTACAAATTATATAATGGACATCTACATATCTGACCAGCAAGTCGCCTTTTGGCGTATGGCAGGAGCTGCAAGCACCATTTCCTATTCCCCACTCAATTACTTTTGCGTATCGTTCGTGGAAAATGAATTGTTGAATCGACTAGTTCTAGCATCTGTTTCCCTTATATTTTTCGCTGTGTCAGATCGCTCTATATATCAAGGCGAACGCCCTCCAAGAACGTACCTCCTCTGAAATAATTGAGTAATTCGAGATTATATCTTCTTTCTGAAACCTCCTTTCTATGACAACATATTATGTGGCGAGGCTTGTAATGAATAAAGGACATATCATCAGTTTTATGGGAATTACTTGGTAATGTTCATGGAAGAATCTTTACTACCTCTATCTTCCTTCGGATGGTATCAAACATATCTGGTATTTTACTCCTTTTGAGGTCAAAACAACTTCGTGTACAAAATATTTGACTCCTCCGACATTCATAAATTTTTTATTTACGGAGAAATTGGTTTTCGTCGAAAGCGGAAACATACGGAAAACTATGAATTATGATGTTTAAAATGTTATATCTTAACTTACAAAATAATAAATGTTTATTATCTTTTAGCGACGACTTTCACGTTTTTATGTTGTTTCCTTGCTGAGGTTACCGTCTCACACTCGAGTGATCTTTCATCATCGGCGGTGTTTCCCTCTTCGCCACTGTTTCAATGACGCGAATGTGTGCTCCCAGAATGCAATTTTCCACTGCTCCACGTCAATGTTTTTGACCTCGCACATCGCTCATTTACTCTCCATATCAAATGGAAGGCAGAGATTAGTCGCCATGTCGATTGAGCACTGTGGTTAAAAGCGCAGTCGTCATCGGTTGTTGCTTCAAAGACCAGTCGATTGAATAAAAGAGGTTCTTTTAGAGAGGGCTCCAATGTACTCGGGTTTCTTTCCCATGCTGTAGATTCGCTTATGAATTCAGAAGAGAAGGGGGAGTGAAGGAAGTGGGGAAAGGGCTTGAGGTGGAAAGGGACTCAGCAAAGGGGAGTATGTTTGTTTCAACCGGACTTTTTTTCCCTCCAGCTTTTCCAACTGTTGAGGAGTTTTCGCTCTCCAGCAGTCTCTTATTCGAGAGAGGGAATTGGAACGTTAAGGCTGTGGAAGTATTGCAGGGAGATGAGGTATTCAACATACCCTTCGTTGCAGTCACGGGATTCTAATTCGTTACGGGTTCCACCCGCTCGGAAATCTTTCGCAGACTAATTATGCCTTCCATCCTTAAATTCGCTGTCTCATTTTCATACCTAACGTTTGATTACGCCGCATTTCTCAGTTTCATATCCTTCCGCAGGATAATAGAGTAAATCGATAGTCCTCTAGCTCTCGTTTCGTTGGTTCTCAAAGACTCAGTTATGCGTACTTTAGATTCCAGGTGACTGTAATTAAAAGTTGCACTTCTGCAAGGACATTTTCTCTAATTATGAGTTATCAACGTGATTAATGGGGGAGATATTTCAGTTTGGACTTCGTGGTTAGCGGTGCCAATCTTTACGATCTACTGAAGTTTCCACTCCGATATCTTTCCGATGGAAATTACCAGCCATTGGAAAAGGTAACTCGATTCTCAGATAATTTTGAATACCTCGAATAATGGCAGCTTATCTTATTCAGATGAATATCTCTCTTCTCTACCTGTAATAGGATAAGCGTATTTCCTCGTGAGACCTTCGTGTTAGAAGTTGTAAATAAACACAGTTACTGCTTCACTTTCCACATCATTGAAAGACCGATCCATCCACTTTCACGCGGTTGTAATTGTGATGATAAGTCGTCATTCACTTCCATCGTTCTTCCACCATTTCGTTCGTTCACGAAACTTACCTCGCTTTGCCATCAGCAACTCGCTGATTATTTACCTCGGCTGAACGGTTTTTCTTCTCTGACGAGTGCCTCGTCGACTTTAATTTTGTTTCCGATACGGAAAGTGGAGCCGAAACAACCCACACAACAACTACAAGAGCTCTCGCCGTTGGCTCACTTTCTGCGTCCCGTGGCGGTCGGCCTTAATAATGTAGGGAATGTACTGCCTCATTAAGTCTCTCTGTGGCGAATGGGAACTCGTCTAAGGGAAGGAAGTGGGAGGAAAGGGGAGGCCAAGAAGGAAATGGTTAACAGCTGATTCCCTGCGCTGTAATGCGAGAATTCATTCGCAATCAAGGGAGTGACCACCATCTCTGATTTAAATGAAGGGCCTGAGGTGTGTGGGAATGAAAGGGGGTTGGCTTCGGGGCTGGCTTCTTGTGGAAGAATGGAATAACAGAGGAGTACACAGATTTACAAGTGAAGCGGTGGAATTTGCCCTTTAATTAATCTCGGTTTATTCTCGCGCTATTCGCGTTCGTCGCTGGAATTAGTTTGACTTTACTTTATTTTTATTCTTGAGTTGGATTTCTCTGTAACTGACGACATTTCACGTATTTAATTTAATACGCATTATATACTAAATATAAGGATTTAAAAGAAATTTTACGAAATGTTTTAGATGAAAGAAAGGTAAGACTCAGAAATGCTAAAGTAAAGTACGACTTCCATTCACAGAAGCACCCAAAAATGATTTTCCTCCTTTAAATAACTTAGTTCGGTTATTGTAAAAAAGAAGTACTTTTATTACTATTTGAAATACACTGCAGATAGGTTAATGATCTGGTGGGAGCGGATACATCAGTAGAAAAGTTTATAAATTATACTATGAAGCACATTTAATATAAAAACAACAATTACGAACCGCACAGGAAGTATTAACACAAACGACACACCATAAAAATTTACGTAGAAAAAGAGAATGAATGAGAAAATAATTTAGACAAAGGTTAAGAAATTTGATTTAGCTTCAAAGGTTAAGAAATTAGATTTCAGTTCTTCATTTCTCTACAACTATTCGGTACTTAATTTAAGATTTATAGAATGAATAACAATTAAAGTTGGTTAAAATATGAGGGAGATTTTAATTTAAACATATTTCTCAAACACCCATCATTTTCAAGAATGATTCCCTTTTCCCAGGGATAGCTAGAATAAATTTCGTTATGATAATTTACGGTTTGAGAAATGAAGGATGGTTTTCATAATTTCTCGAGTAATTATCGATCTGCAGTATATCAAGAAGTACCATCTTTCAAACGAGTTTATTCGGAAAGAGCAAGGAAATCTCCATCTAATTATAAATTATTATCGTCACATTTAGAAATGGATCTTTGCTTAAGAAAATTTTCTTTATTTAACCTTAAAATGTTACTCTCCGTAGGATACATATGGTTTTCAAGTGATCAGTAAAAAAGAATACATTTTAATGAGGTTTATTAAGAAATTCAGCGGACAATCGTAAGAGGCCCTTATTTAAATTAAGTGATAAAATCGCGTCCTCTTTGGGGCGTTTCTAGAGCAATTTAGAGGAGGGATAGGAGATTTATTGCAGACCGTAGAATTATCTGGAGTCCCTCTGCTGGCCGATCAAGGAATGAAATACGACGGATTTAATTATAACTGAGTCATTAGGCTTTTACGGAGAATTACGCGCCTCACAATTCTTAAGGAAGACGAATAAAACAGAAACCGAGTAATCTAGATTCTAAATCTAGATTTATTTGATTTGCAGTCGTTTCCGCGACTTTCCTTATTGAAGCTAATATTGAGACGAAGTCATTTGAGGTCATCCGCAGTTTGTTGAAAGTGACCAAACAGCTATTTCATATTTTTTCTCTTATTAAAAATGAGGCATAATCTATTTTAGGAAATGGAAATTTATTTGAGAGAGTAAAAAAATTGTTGAAAAATGAAGATGGCTAAATTTAGCTGAAAAATTGTTCTGAGACGTTTTCTCAAGCATTGAAATTTGAGGAGTCAATTTTAAGAGTTGAGATGGAGTCATACTGAATTTAGGATATATATTTAGAAACGCTTATATTTCTGTTAAAAACCTTCATTGCAAATTAGAATATTTAAAATCTCCTACTTAGATTTAATTGCTGTATGTTGTGATGTTGAAACTTCCAGGATGGCGTTGTCCATAGATGCCTAAAATACTTTGACATGAATAAGTTTTTCCAATAACTCTATTTTATGAAATTGCGCCGGTTTTATCTGCAGATAAATTACTTCTGAGGTTGGGTGAAAATTAAAATGTACACGTATGCATTAGTCCTGCTCTACTTTCATACGAAGACCATTACTACAGTACATAGATAGTTACACTAGAGTAATTACTTACATATCCATGAATAGCATAGTATTTATATGGAATAGTCGATATCTCTTTAGAATAGGGAGATGCTAAATCACTACTCTGCTCAGTAAAGAAAGGATTCTCCGTTGAGGAACTAGAGTAGGGATCCGAGGGAGATTTTGAATAGCTTAGTAACGAGTACTTGGATGGAGTTTTCCTTTTAAGAAGCATGACCAGTGTCCTGGGAAGTAATTCTCTCTCGGTCTCAATGTCGCTGGAAACAGCCCAAGAATGCAAATAAGAGAGAGCGCGTAAAGAATTAGACTCTGTCAGCCCTTTAATTGTTTTTAAACGGTCGTGGAGAATGAAGAAGTCGTGTTTCGGGGCAGCGTTTAGGAGTGGCACGCTCGTGAGGAAGGACGTGATTTAAGACGAGGACGTGGGAGGGAAGGGAAGGACAACGCACCCATTGGTAGGCGCTGGGGAGAATAAATGTGAAGATAGGATTAAGTAAAGGGGTGAGGAGAAAGAGCGTGGAGGGTAAATGTCTTCATTTGGAAAAGTCCGGGGCTTAAAAGTTCTGTTCCTTAATATTCACCACCTTCTCGACGGTCACTTCCAAGTCTTTTTCAAGGGGTTCGCGTGCCTTGGCGTTACGTTTATATCTTCACCTGTTCTTTGTTTATTTCTCGAATCACCGTGACTGGCAGAAATAGTAGAAACGCCGGAGTAGAATAATAATAAATAAAGGACTGATATGCGTCGAGGAAAGGCCATTCAACAGCAGCGAGAGCAGTAGAAATTCGCCGAATTTAGAATATAGATGAGGTATTTCGTTTCGAGATCTCAATCTCCAGAATGGGGTTGTTTTATTTCCGAAATCTCTTTGGGAGACAATAACGAGCCAGGGAAATCCCTCTCTTGTCATTTTTGGCGTGAAATTAATTTTCCATGCATAATATAAACGATCGCGATAAAGCAAAAGCCATTTACGCTTAAGGGAGGTCTGAAAAATTTGAATGAAGTGTTTTTCAGAGAAATGAAGGCTCGTTCTTCTTTCAGCGAAACTCTCAGCGTATAAGAATCTAAAGAGCATTGGACGAATGCGTGGTAAACTCGTGTAAATCGCATTTGCATAACAAGGATCAGTTACAGAGAAGTTGAGAGCATAGTATATCAGCGAATGTGAATTTAAAGCTGAATTTCTGAATCTACCTGAACAATGACAAGGAATTCAAAATTTTTTAAATTATAAACATAAACAGACTGATTTATAGGAAAAGGAAATCCATCGAAAGATAACAGTTAATTTAGAATTATTTTGTATTCAGAGTGTTTGTACATGGTATCGGATTTTCTAAATTCTTAGGTTTGGTAGATCATGCATATCTTAGGATAGAAATTATGAACAAACGAATACAGTAAGTGAATGTATAATGAGATGAATATGAAGGGATGAGAATAAATGAATACTTTTCGATATTATTTACGAAAACGTTGTGGTGGTTGAATCTTTTGCTATAAAAGAGCGATGCATGATAACTTGTGCATATTAATGGTGAAAATTAGCGGATTTGCTTTAGCCTCCTGCTAGAGTTACAAAAATTTATTTCGTTACTCGTGCACACTCCTTTTCCCATAGGAAAGGACTTATGAACATTTGGTAATAGTAATTAGTACTAATAAAGTCGAGAAACAATAACGATGTTATTGATTGTGATAGAAATACGACGTTCGATTAGAAAATAATAGATTGTCCGTATATTCGATATATTCAGAATTTTTTTCAAATATCGAAAAGGATTTAAAATTATTACCAAGTGTTATATCGCAAATAAATTGCCAATTACGTCTGCTGCCTCGACGAGTACCTCTGGCGGCGGTTGGTGTCACTATGTGGAGCGCCGCTTGCCTTGATCAGAAAAGCATTTCCTTAACAGAGTGAGAGAAAGAAGGCATGCTAGTCCAGTTGTTCGAATACCTGCCCTCAAAGTGGGAGACCTGGGTTCTAGTTCCAGTCATGTCGCTTTTTTCACCTCCCTTTATACTTGGGTTTTAAGGCTCGCACTTCAATGTATGAAGTATACCATCTTTCCCTTAATTTCCAATAGGTTTTGATTTCTGATTGTTATTACTGGTAATAATGATATGTAAATGCAATAATCACATTCTAAGATTAACTGTGTGAGATTAACAGGATGAGATTAGAGGTAAATGTACTCTGCAGAAATAGAAGATGAAGATAAGGAAATGTTTACGTTGAGAGGAAAGGATGAATATGATGAGTCGGGAGGAAGCAGATAGGAATAAGAATGGCTGTTTGCTCGCTCCGGCGGAAGTAAGGACACCTGCTCTCTGGGGCCCATGTGCACTGCCGTCCGGTATCGTTCCACTGCCAAAGGGGATTGGTGCTCCGAGAGAAGTGCGTTTTTGGGCCGTTGGGATTCACAGGTGCCAAAAAATGGGCGGGGATCAGTTAGCGGATCATCGTGAGGCCGTTAAGGGGATCTTGGGGAGGGCGAATATACTGAGGTGTGCCACGTCAGTAAAAAATGTGATGACTGAATTGCTCGCGTTACGGGCGAGTGGCCACATAACGTTTACCGAGGAATATTAGAGGTTATATAAATAACGTCTGGAATTAAATTGGACGATATCTATCTGTAGAGCAGCTTATTTTCTCCCGTTAGCCGTTTGCGTGTTGCAAGAGCAATTCTAAATTGCTGTATTTATTTGACGTTGCGCGATAAGACATAATATGCGTCCTATTCCGTCTTTCAACGTCCTAAAGTTTCTAAGACGTCCGGTTTTAATAACATTTGTCTTTAGTGTGGAATATCGGTCATTGTTAGCTCGTGCAATTGCTTTCAGTTATCTTCCTTGTAGTTTTCTAAAAGAAACATCGATTTTCCGATTTATTTAGCTGCAAGATCATTGTGTTGTTGTGATCATAACCACCTGTATGACGGTCTCAATTTGAATCTTCATCTCGTTTGAGATCCAAGTTTGAATTATAGAATTTGTGTTTTAAAGGCTGGTTTTGAGGTTGAGGTGCTATTTAATTAAACATGCGCATTACCAAAATTCAAACATTAATAAATGCCAACAAATAACTCTCAAGTGAATGTTCCTGCGGTATGAATTGTTATTCCCTGAAAATTTCAACGAAAGATATAGCATTTCCAAGTCAATGACATGTATACAGTATTAGCGACAATGTGTCGTTTCTTTTATAGAGTAAAAAAATCACAGAGTGAAATAACAGTTGCCCCGTCATTCTGTTACCACTACTTTCAAACGATTCAAAATTTTTACTTTCTCCTCTATTGGACGTACTTTTTTCGAAGTTCCGGATTTTTTATATCAAATTTATTCTCATTTTCTACCCAAGTGTACCTTTATATTATCGTTTTATGACGTTTCAAAGAATTTATAAGGTTTGTAAGAAGGAATATGTGTAAGTGCATGTAATACACGCAGTAGTGCATTTTCGTATGCAATAACTTCAATTGTGAAAATCTATATATTTTGGGATACATTTTGAATCGGTTCGCAAAGGAGAAAAGGGAGATCTTGGCAAAATGACGTCCCCGCTGCGAAAGCACGTTTTGATTTGATTACGATTATCAGTGTTAAGAGGGAAACGCAGGAAATAAAGCAGAGAGACGTAATCAGGGAAGAGGAAGCTCGTTGTCAGATTGAGCAGAAACTGATTGGAATGAAAGTTGAAAGCAAGCAAACTCTGAATATATAATAGAGATGTGATTCCATCAATAGATTTGAATATCGGTTTTGGAACATCTTCAGAGTTTTCGGAGCTTCGAAGACATTTACGGAGATAGTGGAGAGATCGTGAGCTGTGGCGATGAAAAAAATCGCGGAGGCATTGATTAATAGTAATTTAATAGTACAAAATCTTGCGTCGAAATGCGTTCATTGTCTTTGTTTCCCCTCTTGTAATTCATTATTATTCCTAATTTATAATTTTCTCAGCAGGATTTCATTCGACTAGTTTCGTCAACGAGTTGACATCTTCAGGTTCCCGAATTACACTTGTGCATGTCCGCTCGTTGACGAAATCAATCGAATAAAATTCTGCCGAGAATACTAAGTATTCTTTTTTATCAGTGTGTGTGTTCCACAGTGTGACGCTCGGATATATCAATTTTTTAAATGACCTTATTCGGTACTTGTTTAGCTCAGCATAAAAACTCCTTCACTCATCTCTGCTGGTAAATTTGAGCTTTCTCAACAACTTTTTCGTAGTCCTTTCGGGTTGTATCGATGGTAGGTAATGAGGAAGTTTTCATCGAAACCCTCTAAAGGTGCTTTTCTATAGCAAGATAAGAGAAAGAGGTTCTCTAGAAATCTTTCTGTGTACCGGCAATGGATTGGAAGCTTTGAAAAGCATTTGAGAGAATACAGTACTCTGGAAACGTTGCATAAAGGCAGATTAAAAAAGAGAGCTGCACTTTCAGAGCTTGTTTGTTGGAAAATCTGTTTTTATTAGTTAGGATTCCAAATTTTTATAATTGGTGTAGTAAGAGCATATATTTAAGGAGTTTAGCATAAGGACTTAAACATGAAGCATTTTATTCAGTCATTAAAAACTATCGTGTTCCTCTTTTGGATTTTGCACGTACAAAATATGCGATATCGCTTATACGAGTGAAAAGAGCAGTCAAATAAAGTGTTAATAAACTTATTATCACCTACCTAATTATTGGCAGCCATTAACGAATCGTCTTCAAAAATGAATGCACAACCATTTCTTGCTTATTCCTACGAGAGATTGATCTTTATAATTTCATTTTTAATCAAAACAGATATTGTTAAACAAAGAAAAAGGCAGATATGATCGTCACAGTTTCCTTTAAATTTAATTATATTAAATAATAAAATTCCACAGTTAAGCAGTTAAATAAACAAGACAGAGATTTTGTATACATTTTATAAGTACTTTAGTTATCATAAAGTATGCCCTTTTACAAAACCATTCACGTATTTAAGGAAATATTATGGTAATTAGGGTGATGTACGTATTTTGGGAAATTGGAAGAATATCTAACTACCAACTCCAACTAACCAACAAGCTACCTCACTCCATCCAGAAAATAATAAACTATCAGGGAAAGTCCAAAAAATAGTAAATAAAAATAGAAAAGATAACGAAATTATATTCTATTCAAGAATGTTGATTTGCTGAGAGTTTTGTGAAACGATAACTCAATCTCCTCTAGCGAAGCTTCTTTTAAGAGGAACATCACCATGGGAGCACACCTTCCATGCAAAAGTTAATCCTTCCCTTATCTTTCGAAATTGTCGTATTGGGAAAACGTCGTTGATCTTTCCTTTAGTCGTTCCTTATTGTAAGTTATAAAAGTGTTTACTATCGTAAAACGAAGACAAAGTTGTCGAATAGTATATAAAACAAGTTTGACTGAGTGTAATTCTGAGAATGTGAAATAAGGAGGGTATAACTGTGCACGTGATAAAGTATTATTCCATTCTACGCTGTAATTGAGAGAAAATTGGAAGTTCCTATGGAAGGGATCAGTGGAAAAGAGGGTGTGATTTATCATCGATCGTCAAAGATTTCATTCTCTCGTTCTTTGGAAAAGTATTCCTGCGATTCATATTAAAAATAATACTTTAATCGCTCGTCATTTAGTAGATCATACAATTCCAGTGGTAAACTCCAGGTTTTCTGGCCGTAATATTGTGGAACGCCATTTAAAAATAATTACTTAATAAATAACACTTATTAAATAATAACTTTGTGTTAAAATTTGTGGAAAATACGAAATAAGTTTCGGAATTATTTTTTTTATTCCAGTTTATTTTTGTTGGAGCTATCGCTAGGTAACGACGAGTGTTTTACCTTAAAGATAAGAATGTTCCAGAAGTGAATTGTGTCATTGAGATTCTTTTGTGATGATCGCATTATTTCTCCATAATTTAGAGAATTATATTGCACCAAGGTGCTAATATAATGTATCTTTCTCAGAAAAGGTTCTTACAATATGTCGATGTGCTCTAAGAAGCCGACTTTTACGATTTCGCCGTATATTTCGATCGCGGCACTGAATGGGCAACACACGTCCAAATGCTTCACACTTAACATGGAAAGTGCATTTGGAGTTATAAAAAGAAGGCCTTAAAAGGACTCGAAGCAGCGAGCGCTAAGAGAGATCTTCTCAAGTACCAATTAGAATGGTTCGCCAGCCTCCGTGTGCATCGGGACTGTGGAGATAAGAGCCCAATGTGGACTGGGATAGTTATTTCGTTAGTTTTATACGTCGGCATAAATTAGAAGCTCCGCCGATAATCCAACTTCGATTGCTTCCGTGTAATTGGGTCAGAAGCTTCGCTAAGGATAGAGCGTTTCGCCACTCAACATCTTATTTTAGTTCTCTTTTTTTTAGAAAAAATTGCCGCAGCAACATTTGGTCTGTCGTTTAGTTTTATCTCAAAATGCGGTTTGACTCGACACGATTCTTTCTAGTCATCAGACCGATGGATATGATCAACTTTTCCGTAACAAGTTTTCAGTTTATTTAGCTTTACGTGTGGCTCTGCCTATTACGCGATAGAAAGATTATTCTATTTCGATGAGAAAAGTTGATGAGGAAGCCTTTGAAACTTTGGGATATATGTTTAATTAGGTTTACGTCCGTACGGCAGTGAAAGAAAAGTGCACATTTATCTAGAGAATAAACAGTTCTCTCTTTCGCGAGAAAATTTCAGTTACGTAGTTAGTAGTTACGCTTCGCAAACACTGGCATTTGAGCTTGTATCCTATTTGCGCGGATGAAATGACTTGTGTAATTAGCCTTTGTATTCTATTCGCCTCGATTTCATCCTTTTTCCACCGCTTCTTTGCAGCGCGTCGCACGAGATGGAATAATAATTGCAGACCGAACTAAAAAAAAGAAGTATCGCCGTCGTCGCGTAGCAGAGCTCCGCAGTCGAAAGACAAAACGTCAGAGGCGAGAACCTTAATATCCAGTGGAAGATGAAGGAGGAAATAGAAAATGAAGAAAAGAGATGCGGAGGAATAATTATGCAAACAAGGATAGAAAGTTGAGGAGGGAAATGCGTCGCGGAGAAAATAAAACAATATGAAGAGAGAGAAAGGCGGAGGAGAAGAGATTGAAATCCCAAATTAAGGGGAATTCGAATTAAGAAGGGGAAAGAAGGCGTAGACAAACAAGGGATAGGGAAAAGAAAGGGGTCTTCAGGGAACAGTGAAGAAGGATTAGGAAGGAAGGGGTCGGGGATAATCAGATTCAGAGAAAGGGGAAGACAGACGGATCACTTTTATGTTATGGAGAAAAATAAGAATATACTGTTTTTGAGACATTAAAACCAACTTGAGTTGATCCCAAAGAAGGGAGTTTTTCAAGAAAAGAAATGCACTGTGGATGTTGTTGCATTGGAAGCCGCTTCCAAAAGAAAGCACCAACGAAGGAGAGCGTAGGGGATTTTACAGACAGACTCTCGGCTTATACATTTCATGAGAAAGTAAATCAAAGGAGATTATTTTGTGCTCAAAGGAACGCAACCCTAAATGGATACTCAAAAATATATAATTTCAGAACCTTAAATGATTAGGACGTATCGGCTGATTCCACTCTGAGGCGCTTTTGAATATAATTGGTATACTATCATATTTTATGCGCATAGTTAACTTTTAGATTCGATTTCCAAAACTTTTATGGATATTGCGGATGGAATTCGTTAAGATTTAATTGTAAACGATAATGCGTTTAGCAAAATCAGGAGAACGGTTGATGTTTAACTGAGCGATGAAACTGAGTTTGTGATTGGTTGAGCATAATGTAGAAAAAAAGCGAAGGAATGTATATAAGTATCACCATAAAAAGCAATTAAATATGAAAAACATGTCAAGATTTCTTTGAATCAAGGAACGAAGGAATGACAGAATTAAACATTACTTAAGTAAAACTTAAAATCTCCGATAAACTTATTAATCGTATAAAATTATTGTAAACTATCGACTTTTTTAAATACGTTATCCTTTGGCCACCAAAAATAACTGATTTATCTCAATACATTTATTATATTTGCTTGTGAATTCGGAACGAATTGACTTCTTTATTTCTAACATAAAGAAGTCTTTCATTTCGGAGGGCATTGAAAAGATGTCTTCCGTGAAAAAATAACTACTAAATATTATTTTGCAAACGATAATAAAAAATACAGCTTTTAAATCTATAAAAATTATGGCATAACTTTGAGGTATTTTTTTACGCCAAATTCAATATCCTTTAAATTTAATTATATTAAATAATAAAATTCCACAGTTAAGCAGTTAAATAAACAAGACAGAGATTTTGTATACATTTTATAAGTACTTTAGTTATCATAAAGTATGCCCTTTTACAAAACCATTCACGTATTTAAGGAAATATTATGGTAANACAAATGAAAAACAAACGCGTGGATTTTCGAAGGCGAGAAAATATGACATTTCTTCCTAATCTGATTGAAGTTGTAATTAGTTCTTTTAATCGAAGCTTTTAAATCTATAAAAATTATGGCATAACTTTGAGGTATTTTTTTACGCCAAATTCAATATATACTTTGTAACTTCAACTCACTATTCAGGGGATATAAAAAGTTGCGTTTTAAATGCTGCGCGTGAAATATCGGTGGATTTTGGGAAGATTTGTTCTTTAGAAAATTCTATGAAAAAAATTAAGTTATTCAGGAAGATATTTGCGAATGAAATCCCCTCGAGGAGATTGGATCTGAAGAAATGAAGCAAATCTGCCGAAAATTTCCCGGGAATTTAATCAGAATAATCAGCTGCCATCGGAAAGTTTTCGAAGGGGAAAAGAATAGCGGAGAAAGTGTTGGGGAAGATTGGAAGCACTTGGAATCTCACCTTTAAGGTGCGAAGGAGGAGAAAGGCATTGGATAAGGAGCGAGGGTTAAAGGGAGGAGCTAGATTAAGACTTTTTGAGTGACAGATCTCCCTGAATGGCAGTCCCTGGTTTTAGGGGTGCTGCGGCTTGCTCCAAGGGTTCTGCTTTTTCGGAGGAAAGAGAAAGGGAGATATTGCCCTCGTTGGAGAGGAAGCGATGGCAGAGGTAGTCGAACATTTTCGCGGTCGGAAGGAGAGGCGAAGATATAAAAACATCGAATTACTCGAGAGTTTGGAAAAAGACTTTGAGTCCCAAGAATACAGTGGCCGTGGGAAAGCAATTCTGTGAAGCTTGTCGAATTAGTTTCATTTCGCTCGTGCTGTTTTTTAAAACCTGTATCCCCTGCATCTCCTTCTTTTCGGAATTGGTTCGTGTTATTTCTCTCTTTATGCGTCGAAGGAAGGCTCTCGCAAAAGGACTCCAACATACTTTTATTATGAAATTTTCAACGCTCCGAGTTAGGAAAGGATTTTTCTCTTAGACTTTTCGAAAATGTCAATTTTTATAAAATAAAGGGATAACGGTGTCTCTCTCAGAGCACGAAAGAGCGAATTTATTCGTAGAGCAGTTTCGCTGTAAAATCGGTTAGAGTTCAATTCAAACTTCTCTGCCGACTTTGTCGTCCCGTTAGAAACTATTATTGTTGTTGGTAAGAAAAGTCTCATATTTGGGAAATTTCTTACTAATTTCGGAAGAATGTGGATATTTCCCTGCCTTTGCGTAGGTATTCGAACCTAAAAATGCGTCACAGTACCAGGCGAGGTGTCGTGGAAATCCATCTCAGAAATAATATAACTATGAGTATTACCTTTTCCACCAATAAATAGTTTTAATATTTCTACAAAGTTTTTCTTCACCTCACTAACTCAAAGAAATATTTACAAAGTACAGAGTAAGTGCAGAATTATTTAAATAAAATTTTATTTATACATTCTCTTAAGAAAGATTCATACGACAGTCTGAAAGGGTCTATGGAGGGAAGTGGAGAGTTCAGAAGGCAAGGAAGTCGACATAATAGGGAACGTTGTGCAAACGAAATGTAGGAAAATAGAGAAGGGTGTAGTCTAGTTGTCCTCGATGATATTTAAATTGTGAAACTAAATCGGAGGAATCAAAATGGATTTTAACTTACTGTAGGTGAATGAAGGATTCGATTTTACTAAGAAGCTTTTAGGGGTTTTAGAGAAAGTTTTTTTGATATGTTAGCTGTGGTTAAATTCTGTAAAAGGGTTCACGAGATTTATCAGCAAAAAACTTGAAGACTTGATATTGGGAGGCATGGAATACTTATAGATTTTTTAGGCGGTCATTTTAGTGCCATCTAAAACGGGGAGCAAATGCTGTGGGTAACGTTGTTATGCCCGAGTTATATACCTAATGGTTTGACGCATTTTCTTCTGGTGAGACCCTTCAGGCCTTTTGTAAATATGTATCAGGATAAATACTTTTAAGGATTGCTTTGATCCATTGTAAGCCATATTCCAATAGGTTTTCATTAAATTAACTTTTTACTGATTTCCTAGTCCGAGGAGATGAATCCTAATTGCACAAAATTAAATATTTACATCATAAATATCACCTTCGGTTAATTTTGAAGATCGGTTGATTTAGTTGACCAATCATTTCTTCGATCATAAGATCATCGTCGGAAGTAAAAAAAGTGCCGGAGATAAATTTTTATCCCTTGACGAGGAAGGTTTGATAGAATGCGAATATTCAGTAGAACTGGCGCATTTGACAAAGCAATTTGACATTGTTTTGTATATTTGGAAACAGAGACGCTCGGCTGACTGAGGCCCGCATTAAGTCGAAATTACGGACGGAGACAAGGGACACAACTTTTCCATTTGAAGATCCGGAAAAATGACAAAAGAAGAATAAAAAGGGCGACAATTTCGAGAAAGCGGAGGTTTGTTATCCACCTTCTCAGCTTTGCTTTTATTTTTCTTTCTCCTTGCATTTCTTCAGCGACTGAGGGAACATTTTTATGTCCTTCAAGGTGGGCGTCTCCTCACCACTAAAAACGAACTCCTAATCGTGAGGACTTTCTCAAGTGTCTCTCCCTTTGCGCCATCTGCGACTCCCCTTTGCTCACCCTTTGTTACGTTTGCAGAGGTCTCCTTCCCAACCGCACAACCTTAAGTTCCCTTTCTTTGTCTTTTCCGATCTCGTTTGTTTCTCTTTCGCTTCGCTCAACTTTTAAACTTCTTTACTTTAATTAATTTTTCATATCTTTTCTCTTTTTATTCGAAACGAGCGTTTCGTTAATTATGTCGTTCAATCGAGAATTTTACAGAAGCGGACAAATCTAATCCAGAATTCGGAAACAAATGAAAAACAAACGCGTGGATTTTCGAAGGCGAGAAAATATGACATTTCTTCCTAATCTGATTGAAGTTGTAATTAGTTCTTTTAATCGAATGAATGAATCGGCTGTATTTACTTGATTTCAATTGAATAAATCAACTTTAAAAAATCATCGAAACATGTCTTTTAATAAAATACAAAAATAATAATTATGTTGATAAATCGTCCGTTAAAAAATTAACGATGTTTACATAACATTCCCCTTTCATATATTCTTGGTGTTACACATTTGTTTTCCTTTCGGAGAAATATAATTTTGAGAATTCATCACTATATGTTGCGTAGGAGATCTCCCGATTATGAGAACCTGGAAAGTAAAATTTATTTGTAAATAATTTAATTATGGCCTTCTTTTGTAAATAGTGCACAATTTTAGTGGAGTAGAAATTAGTTCTCCAGCGGAACTATCAATTGCATATCTTTGGGTTGGTTTGATTTTCTTCTGGAACTTTTATACTGGTACTGATCGAATTATTCATTCCCTATTTGTCCAAAAGCAACACCAATTTTCTTTACATTACCACGTAAACTAAAGTCCCCCTCTTCCGAGAGTTTTTTCCTGTAACTAGTCGGGGAAATTGTTTCCATTCGATCTCTTCAGATTACAGTATTACATAATTTAAATCTATCTGATTATTTATTAGAGATTCATTCTTATATATATTCTTTCGCGACATTTTTTTTCAACTTTTGAAGAATTCCGCCATTTACAATCTTCTCTATTCCTCTTAATGGAGGATAATGCGAAGGAAGCGATACATAAGCCAAAAATGTATAAAAACTAGAAATGGCAAATCTAGTTGGGTTTCTTCCGAGGGAATGAAATTTCGTGAATGTTTCTTCATGGCTCAGGCGCTGTTTAAATAATTTCGGTGCCCGGAATGGAAAGCGTACGTTTAGTGTGAGAAGAGGGTCTCCATTTCAGAGGTCGGGGATCGCGTTGGGGTTAAGCCAGGGAGGGACGATAGGTGCGTGAATGTGGTGACCTCTGGCGAGGAGAAGGAAAGGGTCGCAAAACCACGGCCCCTCTTCAGGAGAAGACCCTTGCGCCGAGAGATTGCAGTGCGGAATGACCGCGAAAGGAGGGGTCACGTGATGAGGGAGAAGGAAGGTCATTAATGGAACTTTAAATAGGAAGTTTGATGCTTAGAGACGGATTATTTACACTGAGAAAGGAAATTACCACCCTTCCCAGAAAGTGTGACAGTCTCAGGAGATTCCTAATTCCTGATACCTTCCAAGAAACGCTTTTCGCAAAATAGTTATGTAAAATCATATCAGTCACTTTAACACGACGATCTTAAAAATTATCATTCAAGAAGAATTCGCACAATTTCTAAATGAGAATAAATTCCGAAAATTCCGAAAATTCCGAGCATGCACGAGGGTCATTCAGAAAGTAATGCCCCACATTTTTTTCTCAAAAACTATTTATTCTACAAAAATTAAAGAGATGATTTATCTGCTCAATTTCTTTATCCATATCATCTCCTTCAAGTTCCATAGCCCTCCTCCAGCGATTCATTAGGGCATATATGCCCTGTCGGTACCAGTCCTCGCTCAGGTTTTCACTTTTAACTGCTTTCTGATTGTCACCCTCCATACCAACCAACTGTACTCCTATAAACTGCAAATGCTCCGTAGACTTTGCACAAACGTTTGTATATATTCCGTGCCATTCCTTTCTCTACACATAAATTCAATCACAGCACATATCAATCATGTTTGTAACGTTTACCACGGTCAGATTCCACTTTGGATGCTTCCTACAGCTATGCTATAGGCAGGAGAAAACTGAAACTGTGCACATACGTGCGGGAAATGTCAAAAAATACGGGCCTACAATTTCGATTTGGTTTTGGCTTAAATATCTGTGGGGCATAACTTTTTGGTCAGCCCTCTTATTTATATTATATTAATTAATCTCATTTTATAGATTCCTGAACTGCAATTTTGCTAGTCAAGTTGAGATAAGATTACCTGTAAGAAAACTGGTAAGGGATGTGACCTAATAGGACATATTAATCCATCTGTTTAAGCTAACGATACTCGAATAAATTTAATGAAACTTCTTTAATTGATGAATTCGTCAGACACGGGTGGTGGGCGTTTGGTATATTAACCAACATAGGCAGCTTATGATTAACCTGCCGGTTTCATACTTTGTTTTTTCAGCTAGTATTTTTTATATTATAATTAACGTCCGTGTATAATTATGTTTAAAAGCAGGAATGCTATTTTGGTGAAGTCGATAACTATATTTATCTAAGAATTTCTCCATAAAAAAACAATACAAAATACGTGTATCGTAATATTCAATTTGCATTATTCATTCATACCAGAATGGCATCGTTTCGGCTATCCTCCAATTTTGTCCTTTATTTTGTATATCAGGTATTTAACAAAATAATAATTTCTCTTTGGAATAATTAAAAATACTGGTAGCAATACATTTTTGTGATCAAATATTAGTTATTGAAGCCCACTAGAGAGTCAAGGTACATTCAAAATATACTTTGAGGTTTAATTTTTCATTACAGTTATATTTTTGTCTTATGGGTTTCATGAAAACATTATCGCACTAACAAAGTGATAAGCGCAATTTAATTTGACTTGCGTTAAATTTCAAGAACATTTCGTTGTCGATTTGGCGATCTTTCCCTTTGTGAATTAAATTTGATTTTACATATTTCAAATTTAATACAATAATATTTCAATAAATGCTTTTGTATATGTTTTCAATCGAACATTTTGTTTGATTGATTTTTTCGCACATTCGTGTCACAATCCCTTGAAATTCGATCGTTATCAGTGCACGACTCTCTTTTGAAATAAGTTACTGATGAAATGGAAAAATCAAAAACGACAGCGTCGAATATTCTCAGAGAAGTATGGGAAGAATCAAAAGAACGAACGAACGACCTTTTCGTTCAATGTAATCAAATATAGAAATCGAATCGAATTTACTTAAGTGGTCGGAGAGCGGCAAAGGAAAATAAAAGTTCAAGCCCGAAAACAAAGGAGGGGTAGTCATTCTCGACAAAGGATTTGAACGACTGCAAAATAAGGGAGGAAAAGATTTCTAATAAAAACGTAGAGAATGCGATGGAAACAGTGAGGTTTCTGAAATTCGATTGTTCATCGCTGAATTAATCCTCGTAATTTTCCACCCGAACGAAAGATAATAAAAGGATTTTTGGAAGAGCCTTTAAAGATGAAAGAATACAAATTTCTGTGGGCCATCATAGGGTGCATTGAAAGATATGTCTTCTTAATATTTTACAGCACGTTTTGATGAATGGAACCTTTTTCTACGACTTTAAGCTTGTGTTCATCTTCATTGCTTTGATATCGATTTGTTGGACAATCAGGGAAATTAAAATGAATTATGAGTTTTTAATTATCAATCGTATAGGGAAAGAAACGCATTAGCATTAAAGTTTTTTCAAAGTATTTCTTTCACTTGATCTTGTCAAAAAGACGAATTACTATACGCGAATGGCACGATACTTATGATGGCATAATATTTATAATAGTATAATGTTTATGATGGCATAATACCTTTTTTGGTTGCGATTTGATGAAGATGGTGTTTCGCAATTAGAAAGTTGAGGAAGTCTTCGTTATTTTTCGATGAACAAGTTTAGGTAACAATTGTGCTAATAATATCAAATGATAATGGAAATGCTGCACAGAGATCCATACGTTTATATGCAGAGTTGCCTTTTGAAAAACATTCGTTCGAGGTATTTAAAAGTAGCTTGCGCCCCTCAGCATTTTCAAGAGTTGTGGCACAAATTCTACGACTGCTATTGAAATGTAATTTCATTCGAGATCACCGCTGACGGAAATCTCTACATAAAGGCATAATTAGTTTCACTTGCTCCCGCAGTTCATCGTGCGGCTGCTGTGGCCTCCGATGCGAAACAAAGCGGAAAACATCATTTCCAGATTCTTTTTTGTTTTCTCCGAATAGTTCCATTGAAAACGAAGGTGTCGAGAGTTGGAAAAGCTAGGAAATGAGTGGGCGAGACAGCGATGAATGCAGAATTAAAGAAGAAAGGGTGTGTCATGGAGGAAAAGGAGATGTTTAGGAGAAAGGAGGTTGAAGACATAAAATATATCAGAAAAAGGATCAAATAGGTAAAAATAGTTATAAAAATGATTGTGAATGAAGATGGTCGTTGAAACGTGGGAAGGAATTCCTATCCGTTCTCGGGAATTTTGTTCGTTTTCCCGTTCTCGAATCCCGAAACAATTTGGGTGGGAAATCGGGAGAAACGGTTCCCGAAATGCAATAGTACCCATAATACAAGCATTTCTTCTTCAGTGTTCAATCTATGGATTGGTTTGCAGCAACTCACCATTCCTCACGTTTGTCTGCCTTCCTCTTCATTTCTGTGTAGCTTTTACATCCAACGTCCTTCATTATCCGACTCAGATATTGCAGACGTGGCCTTCCTTTCTTTCTCTTTCCCCTAACTTTTCCTTCCATTATTAATTTCAGGATTCTTTCGTGTCTCAGTAAGTGTCCAACAAGCATATTAGTATTAAAATGTATTAACGTATAAATATTAAATATATGAATACAGATATCAATATTTTTAATTTTATCACCAATTCTCGTCCTTGTTTGTAATTGGGAGTAGTTTCAAGAGGGAGAACAAATAATGAGTTCGATGAAATTCTACAGAAACAATCACTTAGTACGTTCTCAATCGGTGTTAATTGCTTAGTTATAAATAACTGCGTTCATCGGAATCAGTCTGTGATTCCAGTATTATTTAATTTTGAATTACTCTTTCCATTGTAATGTTTTCCGCATTTTAAGTTTAGAGTTTGAAGAACTCAAGATATAATACAATGGCAATAACTGGAAGTTTAAAACTAAAGCTATTAGAATATTTTTCCGGTCACGGTACTTCGGTCGATTTGCAATTAGGATATTTTGCTTGTTTACGTATTGCGTCAAAAATTTACTTAAATAACAGACTCGAAACTATTGGACGGACTCTTGTATCCAAACCGCCACGGCTTTATTTAAGTTTACTGTTATGACCGTTATTACAGATAATCAAATTTTGATTACAAGGGGCTCCTGGATAGCCAAGTGGGCAACGCGTTCGACTTTAGTGAAAGTCCCGGGTTCGATTCCCGGTGGGGGCCTACGTGCGAAATTACCTAAGCTGTAGAAGCACTTTTAACAATACTACTACTCCTTTGATTACAAGGCTTACTTCGGGAATTCTCGGAAAATATGATTTCCCGAATCTCGGGAATCTTGGGAAATTTAACAATTTAAAATGTTGATATATCCAACTGCGATGCCTAAATCTAGCTCAGAGGTGTACAATATTTATCTCCGGTGGGACGCATTAGTCTCTGTGTAGGTTTTGCGGGCCGCATACGATGTAATTCGTTGCGTATAACAATATCAATAGTTTGAGATTCGCAGCTCTCTTTCATTACAATGATATGTAAAGCGAAGAGTTTTTCCATTTTTAAATGCATTCAAACTAACATTTTCTTCTTTTTCTTTATGTTATCAATCTTTAGGGATGCAAAGTTTGATTAATATATTTTGGAAGTAGCCACGGGCCAAAATGTCTTGGTTATAGGGTAGCAAGCGATTCGCGTTATCCGATTCTGCAGTTCGATGATTTTCCGATATTTTAGCTTCGAACTTTAGCCGAATCGTGAAACTTTGAGTTCCTCAACAAAAATTTATATTTTGTACTTTATTGCAATAAACGGGATGTTTATGATAATATGGTCGGAGTTTACAAAGAAATATGTTTATGTAAACTTCTTTATCATCGTAAAAGAGTCTCCCGCGACAGAGGACAAAATACAATACTTTATGGGAAGCTGTAAAGTAGATACAAATAAAGTTGTGGAAAACGTAATATTGGTATGCAAATAGGCTGCGTGAGTGGTAATAAATATACGACGTATAAAGGAGAATATGAAAACGTGTTGAATTTATGTGAATAAACACTGTGGAAGTTGTGAAAGAATTCCCCTGTGCCTAGGAATGGGTTACTAGCGAAGGGAGTAACATAGTTCCCAGAAATTTTAAAGGAAACTGTGGAAATCGTATCTGCCTTTTTCTTTGTTTAACAATATATGTTTTTATTAAAAATAAAATTATAAAGATCAATCTCTCATAGGAATAAGCAAGAAATGGCTGTGCATTAATTTTTGAGGGCGATTCGTATAATGGCTGCCAATAATTAGGTAGGTGATAATAACAAGACATTAATTGCATGAAGAAAAACCAACTGCGATAAGAATATTGGGTAAGAGTGAGAATAAACTGCTGGGAAGTCTTCAGGTGGTTGAGATTGAACAGAAATGCAAAGATAGATGGGGAAAGAGTGAATGACGTGAACGGGGAAGGGGAAAGAAAGATTTAACGAAATGAGAAGTCGTTTTGAAAGACAGAAAGTGTAAGATAAATCGTAAAGAGATTGGATGGAAGAGAGAAATTTTACCGAAATGAAAGAACGAAAGCTTTGAAGAAAGGAATATTAAATGGTGCGGAAAATGTGGAGGAACTTTTGAAAATGGAACTTTTCGCGATTTGTTGCGTGAAACTTTTCTCGACGTAATTTGCCTCTATGTCAGGGAATGTTAAGCCGAAACTGGAGTGCATTGAAGAATACTAACAGATCATTCGCTTTTTATTGTAAAGGTATACTTACATACTTTTCTCTTACAATTTCTAGTTAGTATTGGCAATTTCAAAGAACTATTCATACACTAGTTCTTCTATGATGGTTTTTGAACTTTTGTCCAGCATAATTTTCTTCGAAATTGAGGATGCGCCTAGAAGGAGACCATTTTAATTTTAAAGATAGGATCTCGATTTTGTAAATCGTTGTTAATATTTCTTCCTTTAACAGGAACTTTTTTTTTAAGTAAAGAATTTTCACTCACCACTGAACCATCTAATTATCTGAAGGTGTTTCCCTTCGATCTTTCATACGAAGTAGTGTACTGCAACAATCGGTTGACTTGAAGTTCTTTGGCTGAAGTAAACAGTTATTTCGTCTACTTAAATAAGTGTGAAAGAGGTGTTTCATTCTTTGAAGGGGGCACTGATAGTGAATCTAGTGATCTCTTTCGGGTCTTCACTCAGTTGCCCCCCGTTTCATTGGACAGCCTTGCTACTCCATTTGGAAGTGAAGTGAAAAAGTGAGCGTTATCTTCGCCACGAGGAAATAAAATAAGCGGCAGAGTCTCATGATGTGAAAATGAAATATGTTCCGAGTTTTGGAGTGTTGCGAACGGGAAAAATGAAAGATTCAGTGATAAAACGCAATATGGAGTTCAGCTTTCCAGTAAAAGGTCTGTAAAAGTTGAATGAAAACGGGAAATATACGTGGTAGGGAAAGAAAAATAAAAACATATGCTAGGGCTTGATGAAAATCGCAAAATGATGAACGAGGAATAAACGGGAAAAGGAACGTCTCACGAGGCAGCTTTCGACTGGTTTTCCATTTGGCTTCCGGAAAGATATCTGCGAACTCCGCAGATGGAATCATTTGGGAAATTAGAAAGAAAGCTCTCTAATCTTTCCTCATGAGGCCTCGAAGGGAATATTAAATACATTGTTTATCAATAACGAAGATATTTAAAACAAATATCGCGTAATATATTTGGGATTCACCTGCCCATAAGTAACTCGCGTTAACTATTTTCCGCTCCTCTTTAAAGAATTTTTGCTATGCGTTTTGTTGAGGAATTTTCGCTTTCTATAAACGTAATTGGAATACAAAATTCTATTTTAATTCCTTCGTTGAAGTCATCCTTGGAATTGCTCATTTTCTCTCATTTTGCTTCACCGGTTCTTCCGCGATTCCTTTTATTTTATTGGGAGTAGGAATTTATTTGAGAATTGAAGCATTTAATTCGAACATTCGATTAGCCTTTACAAATCGAGGATGGAACACACAGAATTTTCTGAGACGTAAAATTCCTCTTCAGAAATGAAGCGTATATCAGAGAGGTTCGTGCTAAGAGAAATATTTCAGCTATATCCAATGAAAAATGTTTCATTTATATATTTTCTGACGTACCTGAGTGCTATATTTAAAACAATTTAAATTTCGTTTCAAGAATGAAGTATTTCTATTAGTAAATATATACGTTCTATTGGCTTGAAGAACTAACGCAAAGCAAATTCAGTTAATACGTAGCAAACTGGATTACCGGCATTAAATTCAATTGGTCCATTCATCCCTGTTGTCGAATTGGCGTAGATTCATAAGACCGAATTTCGCCAATGAAATTTCCGATTCTCCCCAAATCAGATTTCGTAGCAATCCGTGTTTCGATGAACTTAAATTGGAAGTGAAATTATTGAACTGTAATTATTCGCATCTTTCCACATCGTTAAATTTCGAGTTCTTTCGCAAATCTTATAATGATCTTCGCTAACGATTTGATTCGTTCCACTTGCGATCATTTCACTTGGAATTTGAAATGGAGTTATTAATCGGAGAGGTTCCGAGGTTATTCAATGCGCCCAAAACTGACCTTTCAGCCATATTTCGAACATTTTAAAAGTTACAGAAGCTCATAGAGAGTTTGGTACTCCTCCTGTCTGTCCAATCTAACCTCCGCAACCCATAGCGGAGTACTAGAGAACTGTTTTGTTGTTTGATTTTTTTAAACCAAACCATATTATTTTATTTATTCAGAAAGAGCATTCAAGCTCATACAATTAGCTTATCACAAAAAGTCACAAAATCATAGGAATATAGTTACATAAGTCTTACAAAAGATAAGTCTGCCAGCAAGGTCATCCTGAGCGAAAGAATGCTTATCGGAAGGTGCCTAATATTGGATTAAACGTTAGGAAAGTTATAAAAAAGCTTAAAGAAGATTAAAAAATATCACATAAAAATGCTGTTGAGAGAAAATTAAGCTATAACAGAGTGTATTTAATATAGTTGATAATTAAAAAAATTATATACTCCTAATTTACAAGATTACACAATTTACTGTATTACTTATTACATAATTTACAATATTACATATTATATAATTTACCATATTACATAATTTACAATACATCTTCATTTACATTAATACCCTACAAACCATCTTTCGGCGTGTGGCAGAGGATGTAAACACCAAGCGTTCGAGTTAACTCTTAAGCTTATTGTTATCGCGTATCGTTCGCGGAAAGAATGAGTCCCTAAAACGACTTTTCCTCGCATCTATTTCTCATAATTCACACTCATTGCCAGATCGTTAAAGGAAACTGTGGAAATCGTATCTGCCTTTTTCTTNTCTGAGAGAATTTGCGGAACGCTTCCATTTTTATGGTAGCGCCTTTTAACAAATCGTATAAATATTACACATTACATAATTTACATTATTACATGTAGTTAATAATTTGCATATACCTTTTACAGTTACTTATTACATATTTTTACTGTAGCTCAAGAGATTTGCAGCAACCGCTTTTTAACTTCCGATTTGGAAATTTTCAACATTGGAAGATAGTTTGATAATTAGTCAATAAAATCAATGCATTTGCGATAATTATTATTATAATAGTATATTATATAATATGCGATAATTTCATTCGCATTTCATGCATCCGCGATTACTGCCTGCTACTATTAGTGTCATAATATTTGAATTGAATGTAATGTGTTATGCTTACGGAATGTATTCCATTCAAGTTCCGATCATATTCGTGTAGAAAATACCACATTGCTGCTGATGGAAACCCTCTTTTGAAGCTGCATTTCATTACAGCTGTTTTCATCTCTTAGTTTGGATCCTATTTCAGCAAAAAAGGCGAACAATCACCTGCCAAAGAGCATTTAAAGAGGGAATAAAAGAGGGAGGAGACATTACGGCAAATTGAATCGCTTCACGCCGAGGAATAATTCCACCTTGGTTTTCGATATCATAATCGGAATGTGTCCTCGTAAAAACGAGTGAGAAGTTTGACGAAACCCCTCTCATCCGGGAAAAGAAAGTAAATTTGCATACGGAATCGATTATCCGAGGGAATTGGCTCCGTATGCCCGTAAAGCGGCGGCGTAAAAGGGAAAAAGGTGGCGAATGGTCGGCGAAACAGGAGAGATGACTAAATATTTTCCGGTAACGAGGTGAATAAATGAGGGAGAATGAATATTATTAAAGCCCGGTGAGATTGAGGGCTGAGAGGATGAGGGAAGCGGAACGGAAAATCAGATTAAGGGATTTTGGGAACGTTTTCGGAGGAAAAGATGTTAAAGGAAAGAGTGCGACGAAATATGGGCAAAGAGTCCGAAAGGAAAGTTCTCTTTCGGAAGTTTTACTGCCGAGAACTTTTCTCACCGCCGGTTGGTTTTTCATAAAGTTAAAGCTTCTGAAACAATCCGTAAAAGGGATTTTTTTCGTTCCACCGGAATTCAAGGCAAAGGTTTGCTTAAAATGGGCGCGACCTTGGGAAGGGTTGGGAGAAGAGAGGTGTTTTCGCGTGAAAAATCGTTTAATTAAAGTGGTGCATTACGGAAATATCGAGAAGGGAGATTTATCGGCGTTTACGATGGAGGAAAAGTCGAAGGAAATATACTTTGGGGCGACTGTAATGAGCTGGCGAATCCGCGAGGAATTTTAGTTGGTTGTGGTTGAGAATTCCTTCGTTGGGATCTTCACTCGAATCGGTGCGGTTGAATTCATTAGGACTCCGATTGTCAAGGTTGCCATTGTTTTTAGAGATTAGCTTCCCAACGAAAATTTTTCGAAAAATTTGATCGAGAATGAATTTATTCCCTCGAAAAATTCGATGCGAAGAGCAACGGAGAGGATTTCACATCTTTTCGTTCTGTAAACATGAGATGGTAATGAGTTGTTGATTACATCCCAAAATTGGCTCTCTCTTCCGGTAGGTTTTTTAATTTGCGAAGACAAAATTTGTGGTGTTGTTATTCTCTCTGAAATGAAAAATTTGCTGAATTTCGACATCCAACGTGTTTAAAAAAATTTTTACTGATGAAAATTACGTTTTTATTTGAGCCAATCGTAGGATTACAACCTCAGGTGTATGCAATAATCGAGGTCGACAATACAACAAAAATAGAATCAATTTCCTTCGAGTTTTAACTCATCAAATATATAATTTGATGTTCATCAATATACATTGATGCATGCAGGACCGTGGGGAACACTTCGGACACCCTGGGCGGACGAGTTTTTGATGAGAGATGAGATTCAATGGATCAAATAACTGAGATTTATTCCAAATGATGAAATATGGATTTTCAAACTTATTCCACTAGTATATCAAAAATTTATCTCTGATAACATTTGCAATCGAAGAAAATTGGTGCTTCAAACTACTAAATACTTGATACTTCAAGTTTGTTCTCCTCATACCTTAAAATACTCGTAAGTTCAACAACATTAATAATCATTTATTTCCCTTTTCAGAACAAAGGAAACTTAACAAATTCAAAATCAAAATTTTAATCTTTAAAAAAACAAAGACGAGGAACATTTTGCGGCGCATTGATTTCGGTAAATAACAGCTTTTATTTTGGACCCCTAACAAAGTTATGCCCTGGTCGTGTTCCCCGGTTGCCAATCTTTAATTAGGTCCTTGGATTCATTTATAAGCTCACACTCATGTAATATATATACGTAGAATTGTAAGGAGAATCTCCTAGTTCACATTTGAGATCTCTGCATTCGTCCCTCTGGGACTTATCAATCTTCTATTTGTGCGCACTAACCCATTAGTGCCGAATCTTTTTTTCTCTCACATTTTCAGAGATATCTTATCTTATTTTTTTCCAAGGCAAATATTTCGACTTCGGTCGTTTGGGGGTTGAATCGCAGGGTGTTTCATTCCTCGGAAATCCCAGACAAAAACGTTTCCTCAAAAGACGGAGACGTATCAGCGAGGGCGTCTCAAGATGCGGGCGGCGAAAGAACAATGAAGAGGAAGGAAAAATGGGAGATAAGGCGCGGCAATTAAATTTATATGAAATGGAACTTAGAAGGCGGCGGGGAAAAAAGGAGGAGAAGAAGAAAAAGCCGTCTATCTGCGCTTCGCATTTCGGGGCAGAGATAAGCAAGTATGAGACAAAGGGTTCGTTGGTGGAAAAAAAAGATGCCGTCGATTGTGAAGAGGAACGGATAGCGTGGCTTAATGGCGGAGAGAGGGAGCGTGAGGCGAATGAAGAAGTTGAACTGGAAATGGGAGACTCACTCGGTGATGACGAGTATATACGTCCAAATAAGGGAATTTTTCTTCTACAAGTGAATCAGTCCTATCAACTATTTATTACTTAAAAGCGTGATATGGTATTAAACTCAGTTTCGCAAACAAGTTGCAACTTCGTAAAAGTTGTCAGTATTTGTGATTTTTTATTTCGTTCTAAAAAGGTGTTACTATTCGTCATTTTTTATGTTCACATAATTTCTTGAAGACCACGATTTTGTTGAAGTAAAGTATAAATTGCTTCATTAATTACCGCTTACATCGTTATCAATTTTTTTGATTTCGGCGAAGGTATATTATCTTCGAATTCACATTTTATAAAAATAAATCTGTTTATGTAATAGATATATTTTTTAAATTCCAAATAAATCATCAAAAAAGAGGTTAAAAGCAATATTCTTTGAAAAGGCTATACTTTTGTCTTATTTTCTCGCGATTTACAAAATTCTCGGTTGTATTAGGGAAAGTCAACTTCTTCGTCAAGGGAATGTATTCCGTGGTGTGTGATATGTAGTGAATGGGATAAATGAGTTATAATATCGCTTTTATAGCGCACGGAAAAAATTATCTTAACCTCACTACTTCAGTTAGCTGTTTTACGATTTAACGATAGAAATAAGAAAATCACGGGGATTATCGGGTAAGTCCAAGAAATCCAAGAAAATGTTTAATTAGTAAAATTCATTTAGAATAATTTAAAGAGCAAATACCCATTGTTTGGTTGTTTAGTAAATTGAATCATCTCAAAGGATTTTTTACCGTGTTCCTTTTTTCGAGAAAATTAATCAAAGGTGAAAAGTTTTCATGGAAATGTAGGTGAAATATTTTTGTTGGTTTAGTTAGAGATGACGTCCGTTTTGAGGAAATTTGTAATGTTATTTACAACATAGAGAACGCTCATATATGGTATTTGATATCGTATTCTTCTTATTCCTATGATTTATTAGCACTTCTCTGCGACGTAAGAATGGAAATATAAACGTGTTTTGAGGAAAAAGTACAAATTAAAATTTTTCATTTTACTTATTAAATTGTTCATTTGGTGAACAACCCTTTCTTATTAAGATATCTTTAAACACGATTGCATCGGTTTCAATGATTTTACCGGTTCCTCAATGTTTAAACGTCAAAGTAGAGACATTTTCATTGAGTGAAAGTGAACATTTTCGGTAGGAAGAATTTATGCAAATTTTATGCTAACGCGGATTTTCCCTCAGTCTTAGATGCGATTAATCACGGATATTTGTATAAGATTTGGATTGACGGGACTATTCCATCCTCTGTTAGGGACGGCCGAGGGCTGTATATCTGAAGTATATGGAAAGGCAAGAGGGAAAGGCTGGAATACGATGCATGGAGTGGATACGCGAAAATGGGAGAAGAGTTATGGGGAAAAAATAGACGGAGGGAAATAGATAGGCGAACGGCTTTATATCTATCCCGAAACTGAGGCTACTATCTTCTTAGACTGTTCGAAAAAAGTAAATCGGGAAAAGGTCGAATTTAAGGGGGGATTTTGCTGCCAAAGTTGTTATTTTAGAGGTACAAAATGTTTACCCGCGCCGAAGTGATGTATCCTTCCGCAGAAATATCAAGATGATAGAGATGTTTGAAAAAATGCTTACATTTTAAAGGAAATGCATAATTACTGAGAGGGGCTTATTTTAGAAAACAATATACGGGAGAAAGACATAAAAATTCTCAGACAATGAAATCCATTTTAGTGGAGAATTTCTGACGAGTTAATTGTGTATATACAATCCTTGTTTCGTTAACGTTACGTAGGTTTCTAAGATTTAATTTATTTAGCAATAAATTGAATGTTAAATACTGACTTAAAGAACAATTAGTAGTTTCAAGGTAGGAGTAAGTGCACATTAAATCTAAGGGGTATCACCGCGTTCTGAAGGCAATGGGCCTTCAGCATCTCAATATTTTCTGATATTCTGTTTTCTTTAATAATGCACCGTTTATAAAACTTTTCGTGATATTAGGTATTTATGTATTTACTCAAATACTTACTTATTTGCAAACAGTTCTGAATTCCTATTAATACCATTCTTCTTCAATTTCAGGTTAGGAAAATTACTCTCTCGCGGAGAAACGTCCATGAAACATTAAGTATGATTATTTCTTATTTTATATATATATA